>JAVQKG010371536.1:0-19952 GCA_036025885.1 Hypseleotris bucephala | reverse complement strand
GGACAACAGATGCAATTTAGCTTTTGTGGCTAATTCTGGCATGTTTACTGTGAAGCTTTTGCTCATATGTTGATTAATATGCATTGTCCTAATTCAAATAAATAAATAAATAAATAAATCCAGAAAGCACTGACCAGTCAACAGGCCCTCCACACACACATAGTTTACTCTCAATCATTTCTACAGAAAACTCAACTATTTTTAACTACTAATATATGATAGGCATAATGTAAGATATTTAAATGTGAGCTTTGTATAAAAAAAATAATAAAAAAAAAAAACAATCTTATGTGTTAGCATTTTAACCAGTTAGCCATGTTACAATAATTGCTTTTAATAATTGTTACTTTTTGAGTACCTCAGTTTCCTGTTTTTTTGTTTTGTTTTGTTTGTTTGTTGTTGTTGTTTTTTTACCAATATATGATCTTATGTCTGGTACTTTTTCTTTAAAAAAATCTGAATAGTAAAAGTAAATTCTGTGTTTCCAAATAATATACTAAAAACGTTTTTTTAAAAAAGTAAATAAATCAACATAAATTGTATACAAAATAAATCACTTTCTCTCCAGAAAAGTTCAGAGGAGCGTACAGTCTCCCAAAATTGTACTCAAGTGATATTATTTCCACTTCAAAAACTATTTCTCACATAGAAGTAATTACATGTACAATATATTCCAAAAGTAAACGTCACTGAGTAAATTTACCCTGTCACATCTATACCTCTACAGAAGAAGTGGGCGGTGGACATCCTAAAACGCTGAGGTGTTGTACAATAAAACTTCCCACGGTCTGAAATGATGATGAGCCACCATCCCGCGCGCTGTGGGTGGTCTGAGATTGAGCTGTAGCTGGCGGTGATTCACTCTCAGGCTGAACAATACCTGTCCTCTATTTGTTTACGTTGGCTACTTTTGTTGAGTTACTGTTAAAAAAAGACATAAAATGGCCCCCGAAGTCAGCATAGAAAGTCGCTGGTGTCAGTAGCAGCTGTGAAAATGTACAGATACATAAGGCCATATACTTCAACTCAGATGACTCCTGGTGTACAGAGGAGGATAGTAACACGTTTGCTGGAGTAACTAAGCACACCATATGTTTTAACTGGATTTTGTTACAAGGTACTATCCTCTTCAGGACAGGTTTTGGCAACTATACTCAGTCCTGTAGCTCACTGGAATAAATTGTAAAAAAGTGAGATTTTGAAACGTCTGTTTCTTGTGCCTTTATAGTTTTTACTGGTTTTACTGTTTGGAAACAAAATCAGATCCTACATTTAAACGTACTCCATTTGACTAGTGTTTTCAACAAATTTTTAGTCCTCCTTTTTTTTACTTGATAATAACAATATTAATGCACCAGTCTTATATGTCACTTTATTACTTTTGGTAATTATTTTTATCTGTATCTACTATATTATTTTTTAATTTAATATTATTTTGAAGGAAGAATTTTATTGCGATGTTGGCGACACTACCCTTGTGTTGCTATGTTTAAAAGATTTTGCATCATCCTTGCTATGCAAGACATTCATTTAAACCCCAAAACCACCAGCTCTGGTAGTGTGGTCTCGTATCAGACACTAACAAAATACAAGTTGGAGACATAATGATTTTCATTTGTAATTATGGCGGTGTGGATCAATGGGAAGTATTGAGCATGAAAAACTGTTCTTACCTCAGGATCAATTCCATATCATTTCCAGATCAGCTCAAACTAATGGCTTTTCTATTGGCATCACCAGGGGCATCGTTAGGCCTATTTTAGAGTGGCTACACTTAAAATGTTTCCAAGTTTCCAAAGTAAGTAGGATTAAAACAGGTCTAAACCAGAGCTAAACTAGGTATAACAAAAATGGAATTAAACCAGAGCAAAACTAAGTAATAAATCTAAATACAAACTATGTCTAAACAAAAGATAGGGGTGTAGCAGGATTAAATCAGGTTGAAACTAGTATTTATCAGGACTAAACCAGGTCCAAATCATTATAAACTATATATAAACCAGGACTAAACCAAGAGCTAAACTAAATGTATTGTAAAATCAGGTCCAAACTAGGAATAAGCACAACCAAACCAGGTCTAAAGAAGGATTAAACTTGAACTGTAGACAGAATTAAACTATAGCTAAACCAGGTCAACAGCTTAACTGTAGGACTAAACCATGGCAAAACCAGTACTTAACCAGATCAAAACCAAATACATCTTATCTAACCACCACATAATCTCTTTGGCATCATTTGTGTCTCTGTGTACCTTCCTCTCTTTTGCAGACCTACACTACAACCCCGTCTCCCCACAGTCTCAAAATATTAAAACACACATGCTAATATCCTGACTTAGCATATTACACAATCTGCAGGCTTAATTTAAAACTCCCTTAGCAGGTCTGGGATCTCAGGCTGCCTTGTTCCAGACACTACGGAGAGTGGTAAACATGCTTACGCTTCGAATTCTACCTCTATCTTTAGTTGCTATGATCTTAGATGAAAAGTTAAGTTGCAAGCAAGGTAGTATTGTTTTCATAATGTCAAATGCACTTAATGTTGCAAATGTGACTATTAAAGGGGCTCTATTATGCAAACTTTTCTGAGCTTTCTACAATTTTATTTTGTTGTTTCCTTGTCAAAAACATACACACGTTTGAGTAATCCTGTATGCTGAGGCGCTGATCTTTTCAGCAGCTGAAAACAATTAGTTTTACCTTTCAACATAGATAGGTGAAGAAATCCCACTGTGCTATTTCTTTTGGTTTGCATTGGCTGTAGTAGTAAAGTAGGCATGGCCATCAGTTGTAAAGAGGACTTTAAAGAGAGAAAGCAACAGATAAGTGGATCAAACTACCAAAAAGACACAATATGGTCCCTTTAATAGCTCAACTGCAATCACTTTTCTATCAATTTGCTATCTATTCATACTATGACCATTTCAAAATTGTACTTATAATCGATCTATTCAGACTGTGGTCCACATAATTCTTTGTATTGTTTTTTTATACATTATACTTCAGGGCCAATTAGCAATTAAATGTGTTCTGGCATTATTGTATTATAATAAATATCTAATGCATTAACTTGATTATCGTCTGACAGAGAGGGGACCCTTATCTGTTTGTAGACCGCCAAACATCATTGAAATATAATTGGACTTTTAAAACCAATGAGCTGTTGTCAAATGAACAATAAAAATAATCTACTTCCACCAAACAAAGGGTCATTTCTGTTTCTTCTGATGGCACCTTATCCACATTGTGCGAGCTAACAAAAGAAAACAGTTACACAAAATATTCAAGCACAAACATTTGGCCAAATAATTGTGTCATTTTCTATCATTTCCCGCAGTTTGAAAACAGCAGGTAAACTTGCCATTTCCAGAGCTGTTTTTATTTAAGAGGATTAGCCGCATAAGAATATAATGAAGACAAACTGTGCAATAGTAAAATTTGCTTCTTCAACCGTGTTATTTTGAAGAACAAAATAAGGAAAATTATAGACACTGGGAATACAGGAAAATATTCGAAAAGGGAGGAAATGCATTGTTGATACCAGAGCTCAAAGACATTTAATAAGACAGATAATTACTATAGAAAATAGAAACAGTTGAGATAAATCCACTTCAAGGTCTACGAAACATAAAATAAACATGAAGCAAATGCTAAATACCTTGATGTAACTTTATTAGGTACAAGTTTTTTCTAACATAGTGAGTGTATTCATTTGAAATTAATCAGACACAGGAATTTTATTAGACAAGAATATTGGGTCTAAATTAAGAAAATTGTAGTCTCTAAGTTTCCTAAAATAAAAATGTAGGTAATCTGTCATAATTATCATTTGACTTAAACCCTCCCCCAGTCTCAAGATCAACATCAGATCAGACTTTGTGCGTTATCACTTTGACCAATAGCAGTCGAGTTTACTTTAGTCCCTCCCTTAGTCTCAAAGACAACATATACTTAACATCATAAAACATGCAAAAAGTAGTCAATTTTTCTACTTTTTCTTTTTTAGGAAACTTATAGACTACACATTTAAGTTAAACCTTACCTTCAAACTAAGTGTTAGCACCCTTGTACTTTCCACTACTGACAGTACTGTACAGGGCCTGCCTTCACTGCATTGGATAGAGGTTGACATAAAGCTGCAAAGGCTCTGTCGCTGCAGGGATTTCGCACTGATCCCACTTTGAAACATTTGTAATTAACATTTGCTCCTCACTCCAACTGTTTCTGAAGCTATCAATATCACAGTAAGCAGATTTAACTTCTCTCCACAGAGCCAGGGAGCCAGCTGAATTTGGCAGGTCACATGTACGCCTCTCAGTGTACTCCTGTGGGAAAAAAGAAAAAGAAAGTTTGGTACAAGAAGTGGTGACAGGCAAAATGGCCGCTTTTTTATAAAACAACACCATAATAACTGAGTGAAATCTCCAATTTAAGTGTCAAAATATGTCCATTAACTTTTGGCTTTCTATGGAGTGTACTAAGGTAAATATTGGTAACAATGTATCTCTTGTAGTGATTGTCTGTAAGCTACTTGTCTAGCCACAGCTGCCATGGGGCACACTGACAATACTATCTCAAGAATAAGTTGAGTATTGTTAAGTAAAGTATTTTTTATTTTTCAAAATACAGTTAAAACACACACACACACCAAACCTGAACTATTATAAAAAATAACCACTACTTCTCCAATATTGGCTGAGAGCACTTGACAACTTTCCTTTGGCTGCCTTTGTCTTCTCAGTCTGTGGATATTGCAACTCAAATCATTGTCTGTGTAGTTTTAGTCAGAACATATTGATAATTGGGTGGTGACTTAGCATTTTCCCTACTTTGCAGTCACTGGGTGTGATACAAAGAGCCTTTTGTGATTAACTGAAGCAATCAGTCTCCATAGCGGCCTTTCCAAAACAAAGACACGGTCCTCGAATCCTGTGTAAGCTCCAACGTGAGTCACAAATTTGTCTCTCTAATAAAGGTTAACGTTGACAAACATTTAAATATTAACACCATCATTCAACTTAATAAATCTCAGCCACAAATGCCATACTTCTATGACGTGGGACCAAATTAACTTGATTTGTTGCATTTGATTAGTGCTGGTGTGTTTGGAAAATATCAAACGTTCCGTTCCTTTGTCATAATGTTAAGCGTGATTGGTGTATATATAAATGAATAAAAAAACATAATCATTTCTTAGGTCCGAGGAGATGTTTTGTTGAAATACACAAAGGAAGATAACAAGGACAAAAAGTAATAATCATTTGGAAAAGCACCAGAGACAAACAAATGTAGTGGGTTAATGTAGCCAATAAAATGACAGAAGGGGAAGTTGGATAATGGAGGCCATTAAAAACAAAGTAATGGAAGCTCAAGGTAGCAGCTTCACTTTCTCACCACCATCAAAACTCATTTAACACACAATCTTTCTACTGCCTCAAGATACCAGTAACTATAGCTCGGTGGCTTTAGGTTTAGATGTCAATATGTAGTTAGGGGTGGGTGATATGGTAAAAATATAATATCACAATTTCTGAGTCCATTATTTAATCACTCCACAGTCACACATGGGCAGTGGCAAGTTGCCTTTGTATCCACAGCTTTCCTGGGGCAGACTGATGGAAAAATGGCATCTATACCATACATACAGTTTCTCCAATCATCACCAAACTCATAGGTAGCTTAAGTGTCTTGCCTAAAGACACAATGCCAGTAACCACCAATATTCTGGCTAGTTGGCAACCTAACATCTAGTAAACTAGCATTGTCAGAATCTTTCTTAAAATCTATCTTAAAACCCTATATACGCGACAGGACAAGTTAAGCATATCCCTTATAGACTGGCCAGGCCTGAACTTGAAAGGTGGAACTGTCCATGGTATTTTCAACTATTTATCACAAGGAAAAGAACAACCAGCTAAACAAATCCCCTGGAGAACAGCCATCAACATTATCTACAAACAATAAGTGTGAAAGTGCTGGGTGAACTCGGTCGAAGCTGTTTAACATCAAACCTGGCAACCCGATCGTGTGTGTGTTTATTGGGCCTTAGCTGATACTGCTGCACCAGGTGTATGTTTGCCTCTTTCTCTAATAAACTCAGCAAAAAGTCAAGGGAAAAAAACCTACCATCCCGAAACACCTGCTTTAAGTGCACAAACTGCGAACTCCAAACATCTAGTTAAATCCATTTCCCCTACACTCCTAGACCCTCTCGCTCCCTTCAAAGGCGTCAGGTCTCATCTCATTGAGCAGCATTCTGCCTTTGCAAGCCCAAAGTGCAATTACTGCCAAAGCACGCTGCTGCTTTTCCACTTACACCTATACATTTTGTACCGACATGTATTTTTCTCCCCCTTTTCACCACAAATAATAGCTGACTCTGTACACTTCACTCTGTTGAGTAGATACAAGTAACCCTAAAGTAAATATAACTTATAGTGTGGTTTTAACACAGAGGTCGAGGAGTGAATGTGTGTCTAGTGTTGTGAAAAAAGTCTTTGCTCCTTCATTAAATCTTGTAATATTTTTGCATTCAGATTTGGACAGCATATTTTGGTAATTAACAGCATTTTGACTTTAGTATATTAAATAATTGGTGTTCTGCGCTTGACAAATATGCAAAATTGAAAGAGATCAGCAAAGAGGCAAAATACTTCTTTTCACCCCACTGTAAGTAAATCCAAAATTGCCACAAGCCAGTCCTGAACCGTACTTGCCAACGGATATGGAGAGGATTTCATTGGAAGACTTGAAGTGGCAGCTGGCAACTCCCTTCTTGGCCAGCAGGGGGTGTCTCAAAGGAGGGCTGCCATGGTAGAGCTTGATCAGGTCTTCATGAAGTGATGCCAGGCAATTCAACCACTCCAGGGCACACACCAGGGTCTCAGAGGCTGCATGAGATGTAATGGGATAGATGGGCCATTGTGATGATCCAAGCCTTGAGGGAAACACACACGACGGGCAAAGCTAAGAAAGAAAGTTTAAACAGAAGCTGAGTTTGATTAATGCTTATTGTCACCACTACATCAACAGAATAAGGACTTTGAGACATTAATTATCAAAACTGTGCATGCTGAAGTTGTGCCATTGGGCAAGACACTTATACATGTGGTTATGTCATTGATGTTTGGTGCTGGTCAGAGAAGCTATTGGTGCACAATTGCTGCCTCTGACAGTGTGCCTCAAGCCAGCTGTGGCTACAAAGCAAGTTTACCACCACCAGTGTGTGACAGTGGAGTGAATGTGAACTATAGTACATTGTATGTGCATGTAGAAAACATTATTACCTTTAAAGCACAATGTAAATCTTTAAAGCTTACTCATTATCTGAGTAAGCTTTAAATATCTGATCAGATGTTGCTGTAAAGACCAAGAGGGACTAAAATCAAATTATAATTCTGACAGATTGCCTACTTTACATCATACAACAGGGCCGGATGAAGCATTTTGTTATTTTATTTTGACCGACACCTTTAAGGTAAACATAGAATCCAGCTGCAGTGAAATGCAGGCTGACAGTGTGAGATTTACTTAAGAAGAACATGTCATGAATGAAAATGAAAGAGCGAGACGAGTCCTAGAAGTAATCATGGCAGGGCCCATTTTTCATCCAACACGCTCAGGCAATCCTAAACAACTAATGCAATTACGAAGGGAACTTTCCACTTAATGCTTCAACACAAAGGCGCCCACCGTTTGGTTAAAAGATTTTTCCTCTAGATGCAATTATTGACCTATGACCCGCCAGAGCTGAAGCCTAATGACCGATTGCATGTTAACTGAAAATTAGCTTCAAGCGCCAACTGCTTTACTTTCATTTCTCGATCAAAAAGAAAAGAATTCAATTTCAAACAGTACAGAGGCATTTTTTATGATTAACAAATATTGATTTTTAGGCATCAAAGCTACTATTTTTCTATTTTTTAATACAATATTTAACAGGTCTTTGCCACACATTCTTGCAACATGAGTGGCTCATGTGTTGCTGAAAAGTATTAACTATTAACTTAAATATTATTTCTTTTAACAGCTTTTTTAAAATTTAACAAAGGTTTGGACAAAATAATGAACCAGAAAATAATATTTTTATCCAGATTCATGTCTTGCCCATGGGCACAGCAATAATGTAACTTGGTGAGTTAAGTTCAGTTATATAAGTTATATCACAGAAACTAAACTTGGCTGTAGATGCAACTTTTGAAAATAGATATAACTTGAAAACTGCATAAAGAAATTTGGACACCCGCTCAAAAATCTTCTTACAATTATATATTTTTGCAAATAAACTCTACTTTTTACTTATTTATTAAACCAAGTCCTTGCAACACTTTCTAATACTTACTTCTGATTTCCAAGTACTCCTCCTATAGCACGATGAACCCGTGTGGAAATACAATCTACTATCCACAGCTGGGCTCATCAGAAAGTGCGTATTGACCCGGCTCAAACACAGAAGAATCCGATATATTAACCAAAGAGGCCAGATCAAAAGGGCTAAAGGTACATTAAACCGCATTGGCTTTTGAGAGGTACTTCTTTGGAAATGTCACGAGGCAAATGAATCTCGCCCATAGCCTGAGTCCTCGTGTAAATCGCTACTGATTTCTTTTGGATTTTCCATCTGGTCGGCTTTGACTCACTCTGCTCTTATGTTTAGAGAGTGGAGAGAATAGGTAGGCAAAAAGTAGGAATATTAAGGCAAAAGCAAACATTTTAGGAGGACAAGCTAGAATGGGAAATGCAACTGGAGACTGTGGTAAGTTGGAAATTAAATTAGAGACAATATGGGGACTTATTGGGTGCGGTTTTCCAAGCTTTATTAAATATTTTGTTTACTTGTAGAGTGCTGTTTTTATTTAAAACACATTTTGTTTTCTCTCTGAAAAGGCTCGAATTGGGTGTATGTCCCTTTAAGGCCCTTCTTCCCCCTGCTGGCCACACCCACCATTGAAGCAGCTATGGGCCTTAGGTGGTGTATGCTATAGGATAAAGGGCAGTTGGCACCAAGGTGCTCACAAGAAAGTCAGCGCCTCTGCGTACAGCAATACTCAAACATAAATGAATGAAAAAAATACAACTCCAGGTATGTTTTTGGCGTGGAAAAAACATTAGAACATAGAAGAAAGTTCAGAAACGTAACCATAATAGGGCCCCTTTAAAGGAATATATGGCCGTCACATGTCTGCCAATCCTTTGCTAAATAAGACTTTAAATGAAAGGACAAAGCCCTCTGTGATTGTGTTGTCTGCTGACTCTCTGGAGGCACATCTCTGACCTGTCCATTTACTGCGGGGTGGGCCTTTGACACAGCATATCAACATCGATCCACTGTAACTAGATATTATAAAGCTCCTGTCCACAAACTCATACACTGCACAAGGACTCTATTTGTGGCAGTGAACTGGCCTCAGCTCAAGAGATGGTTAGGAGTAAAACTGCACAACATACTGCAAATGAATCTGATTTATTAAATATTTGGAAACGCAATATTCACGCAAGAAATGTAATTTATTGGTTTTCATCTGACAAAAAATCATCAGATTCAGTCTTCGTTTAGTTCCCTCGGTTAGTCCTGGTTTGGTACTACTTATAGTTTAGCCTGGAATCGCTGTCAAGCTTTAAGGTTTTTAGTTTCACCTGAATTTAAAATACATATTTAAATAGTGCCATTGTTTCCGTTTTTAAGTAGGCTATTCACCATAGCAGCTAGTTCTTAACACATTATAATAACTGCTAAATTGCTTTATCTGACCCTGTTCCTTGATGTAAAGTAGGCCATCTGTTTTAGTTGAGTTATAGTTGAGTTTTATTTGGTCTCAAAGACAACATACAATCGACTTTACAGTGTCAGGTAAGACATTTTAAAATAAAAAATAGTATGCAGTTACTATACAGTATAGTGTTATGGATATTCCCAAATATTCCCAGGTAGGCCAGTCAAACCAGGCGAGAGCAACAGTTGAAGCTTTACTCCCATGTTTTTGTGAGAACAGGGGGAGGAGGAGGAGGTGGAGGGCGCTTAGAGGTGGGTCAGTCACGTTCCACTGGAGGAATATAAAGGGAAAGCAATAGCCAAGGTGATAGTGCCACTATTGATGTAACCAATTTCATTCTCAAAATGGCGTTTGCCACAGTGGACTGGGAGAGATGAGTTTAATCTCAGAGGTGAGATGAAAACTATATTATGGCGAGGGAGGGGTGAGGGTAAGGAGGTAGGAAGAAGGAGGAACAGAGGAGATGTTCTACTCTTGCAGCTATGGGACTATGCTTAAACTAATTAGACAAAACAATAAGGGTGATATGGTAAAATAACATAATATAACAACTTTATTAGGCCAAGATCACAATTTTATCACAATATTAGTTGACTTTGTATACAGACTATGGTTCCGTATCCAACCCAATGTTCATCATCGTACCTAATTCTACCTACCTGGATAAAAGAATGAACCTTCACAGAACAGTACCTAATTCTATTTATTTTCCTTTTTTAAAGAATATAAACACTGACACAATAAAAATAATGGTAAAAATGACAGCAGAGCAATTAGCAAATTGTCACTTCAGATGACAATGTAATCTTGAATGGTTTATTGCTATATCGCCTACCCTATGTTTTTGATAAGAAAACATTACAACATGGTAGATAGCTCAGAATAATCAAGTTAGCATAATGGGACCCCTTTAAACCAAGCTGACATACATAAAAAGCTACTCTAAAAATGTTAATGTTATATAATCTTGTATAATACCTTGGAGTGCAGAACTATGGCTTTGGGCTGTGGTGAAATGTCAGTGGAATAAGTAACCAGCTTTTCCATCTTTGCCGCTGTCAGGATTGTGTTTATCTGCAGATTCTCAGGGAATGCAAGCAGATGATCTCGGAAGATAAGAAGTGGCTGGAAAAGATGGGAGTGGTGGGGGGCGGCGATATGGGACTAACCTTTTACTTGGCAAATCCAGGATCAATTACAAACACCACGCCATTGATGGTTAGTGACATCTCGGCACCTCGGTTTGTTGACAGGACGGCAACCTGTGGGAATAGGATAGGCTATTAATAAAGAGAAGAAGGAAAAAGGCTGTTGGTTACTAGATTTTAAATAGAGATGTTTTTTTGTTTTTTTACCAGAGAAAGCAAGCAGGTTTGAAGTATTTGTGTGGTCAATAAAATTTTAAACGGAATACAATTTCATTAATTGTAAATATTGCAATAATGAATAAACCAGACCAGACAAACGAGTGACCATTGATTTATTATGGTCAGTCGAAATGTGAGTCCATTGGATCACATATAAACAAAAGCTGTTCATTTTTGCATCTAAAACTCCTTAGTTCATGATTATAGTTTGCTTGTTGAAATAGATAGAAAAGAATGCTACTTATGTAACGGCAACTATAAACAAAACACAGAATATTTTTTCAAAAAAAGTTCACACTAATACTATTTTTCAACATTTCGAGATCAAAAAAGTGTTCCAAAGAAAAACAAGTTCCCAACTAGAGCGATTTCCAAATCACAACAGTCATTCTTAAACATGAATAGGGGAGAGGCAACAGGTGCATGTATCTGCTTTGCTTACACTTGACTGAAGGAGTGTGTAAAGATGGCTCTACATGTATCCACAGCATGGGACTAGCTTTGTTGAGATGTCATCTCTTGGAAATCTCTTTGTAGATTTTTTCAAAATAACAGAAAATAGTTGATAAAATGGGTGAAAATCTCCTCATATGAGCGTAGCATGTGTTCCGAAAGTGGAGCGCTGCCGGCTACACACATGGTAGCACTTCATGGGATAATGGTGGTGAATGGGTTTAGATATGCTAGTTTTTACGATGTTAGGCTAAAAACTAAATACTGAAAAGTTAAGAAAAGTGGAAAAGAGGCAATTCAATTTATGTAACTGGAAATACTAAACATCATAAAGTTTGAAAATATGAAAGGGCTAACCATGAACAATTTAGTTGTATCCTGCATTAATAGAAGTAGGAAATATTGTATAAAAAGCTTCAGAAATAAAAAGCAAAACATAAATTAACATAACCCTCCCACTCAGTAATAGGATATATAATTGAACTCTCATCAGTCAACTTTTAGAATTGATAAGGGCTCTTGGATAAGAGCCGAAACGTCTTCAACTCAAAACCCAAGTCCAAATGACTGATTTAAACCTTTTTCAACTTTGATCAATTAAAAATATTACAACGTCAAAAAAAAAAAAGAAATAGGTGGCATTTCAATTCAGGAGAAGCCAGAGTGCCTAGAGAAAACCCACAGTAACACAGAGAAGACTTGCAGATTCAACTTTGAAAAACTGTAGTTGACGTCCAAGAATTTAACCCACAATCTCCCTGATCAGTCACTGCTCACCTCTCCATGTTTTTTTTCTTTTAAAATACTGCAGTCTCCAACAAATTTGCAGGCATTTCCACACAGACCTTGACCACTTCAGGCTGAGTTGAGCTCTCTGTTGAATTACAAAATGACCAGTCCTTTTTATCTCTATCATGCCACTTGAGACAGCGGCCAGGTCACAACCACTCTGCTGCCAAACTGCCACTTGACTGCCTTAGATCTGCATGCAAGTGGGTGATCAAAAAATGTAGTGAAAATGCTTCTTTTTCAACCACTCACTCACCATATCAAGAACAAGATTTATACTAACCATATGCTGAACACCCATGCCTGTATTTTAGTTAAGATAAAACAATAAATAAGCTACAAAACATAATGGTCTTTGTTGATATGGGACTAAATAGACCATTTTGGAGACTTGACAGACTTCCTTTGCTGTGCCACTTTAGCTGAGGCTTCAAGGTGAGGGAGTTTAAATCCCACCTTTTAACCAAGGATTTCTCTCCAGCCTGAGAATGCCTGTGTGTTATTTAGTTATTAATACTATGAAGGCCCTATATTCCCTTATTTAAAGAGTGAATGGAGACTCTGTTATACATTAAAATACAAGCTTAAAGCAGTTAAGTAAAATCCATCAGATGATATTTAGAGGGGAATAGAGGGCCTTAAAATAAGATGACTTTGATTTGAGTTTTTTCAGTAGTGCAAAAATGCTTTTTCATAAGCCATCTATGAAGAAAAAGAAAGTGATTTCAGCTCATGAGAAGATCAGTGCCTCAGCATAAAGGATTACCTAAACATGCATGAATGAAACAAAATACAACTCTAGGTCTGTTTTGATGAAGAAACAACATTATAATGTGGTAAAAAGCTTAGAAAAAGTTAAGCTAGCATGATCAGAGCCCTTAAAAGTAATTCAAACTGCGACAGGTGCTTGAAGTTTTGTCGCAGCTGGTGACCTTTTTTGCCGTGAACCAATTTGTCAGGTGCTTGTCTAATTGGTCAAGGTGGTGGCTGCATCTAAAGTTGGAGTAAAACGTGCCACTCTCGCGTGACTGACTGAGCGACTCATCAAGTGAAAAATGCTGGCATGTCAGCGTCACCCGAGAGGAAGTAGTGAGAAAGGATGAAGCTTTGCCACGTCTGCCGCTGCGCATGCTAACGACTGCATTAAAAAACCCTCAATTAGCATAAAGCGCTAGCTCGTCATCGCTCAATTTCTCTCCAGGAAAAGCCACTGATCATCCATTTTTGAACACTTTAATCATTTAGGAGCCAAGGCTGCAACTGACTAATTACCAACAAAGACCATAATCTCACTTTGCTTTTTTGGCGTCTCGGAGATTGGCACCAAACAACCGCACCCTGATGAGTGTTTGGTCTGTTTTTTAGCATCGTCACGTTTCAAATATTGCCTCAAATGTCAATTGTGATTCCACCACAAATCCATTTTAATTAGGTTTGAATGTTGGTTCTGTTCAAGGCAAGACCCACCAGTGGCTTTCTTTCAATCATTCATGCATCTTCTTCTTCGTATTTTTGTTAACGGTCGTAGGTGAGTGGAGCCCATCTCAGCAACTGTGGGCCTTAAGCACGGTGTATTAATAATATAAATTCTATGTATACATGTGTGCACACAGCAAAACAAAAGACTAAACATGTGAAAACAAATTTGAACCAGAAAAATCAAATTTAACTGGTTTTCAGTCCAGAAAATTGCAATGTTTAGAGGTACGATGGTGGCAGCAATGTTGGATGATGTATAAAAATATATAATAGTCACTATAGTTGCCATCTAGATGACAAAATATACATGTAATGTCTTTCGAAACAGTGCTAAAATGATATGAGACTTCGGACTTTGGATTTAATGGCTAAATAGGCTGGAGGCAGGTTAAAAAAACAACTTGTTTCTACATTCCACTGATCGCATTAGCTTATAGTAATGTGGACATAACCAGAGGGGGAAAAGCTCCCAAATATTAAAAATTGTAGATAAAAACTGCATTTTTAAATATAATCTGTAATATCCTAATCTAGAGGTGAACAACATTAATCCAAAAACAGTCCTATAATGGTCCCTTTTAAACAAGAACCAGTCAGCAACAACACAAGTAGAAACACAATTTTGTAGCACCAACAGCAAATCAACCCCACTATTTGTCAACCAGGCAATGTTTTCTTCACTCCTACAAATGTGAAAAATGTACCATGCCAGCCACCGTAGTTACTCTCTTGCAGGTAATAACCCAGAAATAACATGTAGCGATGATGCTAATGATATTACTGATGAAGAAGCCAGGATTATCCAGCGCCTTGACAGACTGGAAGAAGCAGGCAGCGTTACAGTGTAATGGGGCTAGACTAGGATAATCCTTTTGAATCAATGCAGTCACCGAGGCCACCCATAAGATCGTGAAATGTGAGAGGGTGTCATAGCTAGCATCTGCTATGGGTCTGACTAGTTCCCAACATGTGATATAAACAGACAATATCATCAAATGATTGAGTATCTTGCAGAAGTGGGTGGTAATTAGTTATATTTATTCAGTTACATGTACTTGAGTAACCTTTTAAATAAATTGTTCTTCTAATAGTTTTACCGCGCCATATTTGTTACCGTTACTTGACTAATATTATAAGGAACACTACATTTTTAACTCAAGCAAAAAAGGTACTTTGTGTGTTATCTAACTATAGCTTTATGTTGCTAAATAAATAGTCAGTCAGTGTACATCCAGATTTACTTTCTGTTATATTCATTTATATACATTTATGTTTTGAATTGAGAAGCGGAATCATATTTTCAACAAAAAAGCAAACTCTTTCATTCTACCTCAATCCCTGAGTTTCAAAGGGTGCTATTATGCTAACTTGACTTTTCTGAGTTTTTTCTACAAAGTTATAATTCTTCTTCGTGATACCAGGAGTTTTATTTAGTCTTTATTCAAGCATGTTTGCGTGGCCTTGTGTGCTGAGATGCCAACCTTCTCAAGAGCTTAATATCACTTGGTTTTCTACATAGATAGATGCTGTAACCCCACTTTGCTACTACTTTGCAGTTTGTAGTAAGGTGAGTGTGGCCAGAAGGGGGAGAGAGGGCCTTGAAAGGACATGCATCTGATCTGAGCCTTTTCAACAGAAATCAATGTAGCTTTTTTAGACTATAAAACATATAGTACTGTCCCAAATCCAACAAAAAACTTTAAAGAAAATGTCCCCTTTTATTCAGACCACAGTAAATATTTTGCTGCTCCCTCATGTTGTTCGCCTTAATCTTTCTCAATTACAGAGGCCGTACTGGTAAGTCATTCATCACCAGCCTCTCTTCCGATCAGATGGTTGGGTGAATGTTTGCTTGGATTATTATGAGCTGATATAGTGTCAGATCCCTGGCTAAGCGTGTGCCAAGAGCAGGTGGTGAACAAGACAGTCTGAATATAAAGTGTCAGTCGCCAAAGAGGAGATGTCTGCTTGCATGAAAGGCCCTGTGAAGATCAACTAATGTGGAGAAGTGGGGATCAAACTATGGGGCAGGGGCTATAGGTGGTATATGCAGGCTCTGTCTAGCGGTACTAATGAGTTATTTGCAGTTTAAATTGAGGGTTTCTTTAATTTAAAGTAATTTTGGTTGTGGTTTAGTCCTGTCATTGCTTAGTCATGGTTTAGGTACAGTTTAACCCTGGTTTTTGCGTAGTATAGACTTGGTTTGGAGTTGGTTTGATCCAGATTTAGTCTTGGCAAGGTCTTGGTTGGCCCTGATTCAGACTTTGTGGTGGTTTGGACCTGGTTTAGATTATGGACATGGTTTAGACTTAGTCCTTAATCTTGGTTTAGGAGCAATTTATTTCTGGTTTTGGTACAAAGTTAGACCTGTTTTAGTCTTGGTTTAGTCTTGGGTTTTAATTTTGATTTATTGGTGATTTAGACCTAGTTTTAATCCCAGTTCAGACCTGGTTTAGTCCAGATTCTGAAATGTTCAAGTCCTTAATTAGACTCCCTTTTTCACATTAATCACTTCTGCTTTTAGGAGCTGCATATACTTGAACCCTATCCAATCAACTATGGTTCTTAGGCGGGGGTACTCCCTTAGTACAAAATGCAGATCGTCCTAGCCCTAGATGGCATTGTTTTTTTTGCTTATACCATTCTGTGATGTAACAAATCTTAGGTTCTCTTTTTTTAGCCAGAGCAGCAGAAGCTGAGCCTGTGCAAATGTGTTGTAGAGATAAAAACGACTGAGAATGCAGTACTTTCTCAGGCTCGGAGGGCGTGAGTAATACCCCAGTTATAATTTAGCGTGGAGGATTGCATGCTGACAAAAGCAGCATATGTCGTGTGAGTCAGTTCTGCGCAAAGCTAAGGAAAAGAGGGGGAAAAGAGGTCCCCAGTTCTAACCAGAGATGGGTGCATAGCTGATGTATTGACTTGGGTAAATCTGGGAATAAATGGTATTTCTAATGAGTAGTTTTAATGCCATGTTTTACTTCTGCTTGAGTATTTAGAATTATCAATGAAGTATCAATTCTTCTGCCTTTTTTTTTTTTTTTGGCAAAGATCTAGTTTATTTTGCTAACATGCCTATCATACACTGCCTAAGGCCCATAGTTGCTGACATAGGCTCAAGTCACCCACAACACTACACAATAATCACAGAATGAATGAATGATATTGCAATAAGCCCTAATGTGTTATGCTAAATGCAGAATCAAAACAAGCTTGGTAAACAAAAACAGTACTAAATTTAACCAATACAAATGGTGCTTCTTTGCTACAAGTGCATTTGTCCTCACTATCTCTCCATCTGACAGAGGAAATTAAACCTGGGCCGCGGTATGCCTTCCACATACCTCTCCACAGTTGTGTTGTCAAATTCGGCAATGATGGCAAAACATGGGGACTCCACCGCACACACAGCCAGACTGGAAGGCAGACTCAAATAGGCACAACACTGCAAAAAAGAACCATTTGATTAAAATTATTTTAATCAAGAATTTTTGCCACTTTAAAGAATTGTGATGAGTTATATAGTAACTAAAAAAATGCCAGAGGAGTAACAAACTTGCTTTTGAAATAGGAAAAAAATATCTTATTATGTTGACAATGGGTCGTGTGTGTCTGGAGCCTATTCTCTATGGGCCTTAGGTGCACCCTGGACAATGGTCGCAGGCCAGACACTGAGACATACACAGACAGCCATTCACTCTCACATTCGTTCACTGGCTTCAATTTAGACCAAATCTCCTAACACATAAATGTCTTTGGGTGGTGGGAGAAAGCTGGAGAGAACTCACGGTAACACAGGGAGGACATGCAGACTCCACCCAGAGAGATCATGGTCATTTAACCAATCTAGATCTTGAGTTTTTGCAGTGAAGCTTCATTATTCCATTGTGCAGTATTGTAGAGGGAGGAATAGGAGATGAGATCGCAGCACCGATGCATAACCAGCGGCAAATCATGGCACATCAGTTTAGTGGAGCTGAACGGTCTACAGCCGGTGGGCCTGGCAATACACAGAGATACAGGATTTGAAACAGGAAGAAGACAGAATACAAGAATGCTAGGTAGCCTGGCAAAGATAGAGGCATGGGTTCAGAGTGAAATGATAGCAAATGTATAGGTGCATATAGTAAATATATAAATGAACTTCTATATTTACACAAACATTCATTTATCTTCATCTGCTTATTCCTGTTATGTGTCGTGAGTGAGTGGAGCTTATCATTGCAACTATGGTCCTTAGGCGGGGTACACCCTGGACAGTGGACAAACATCAAAGCATTGACCCACACAGCATTTTAGTGTCAAAACATGCATGTCTTTTGGCAGAGGGGAGAAGCCAGAGAACCTGGAGAGAGCCCATAGTAACACAGAGAGGACATGCAGATTTCACTTCTTCTGTAAATACATAGTTGCAAATATGTTGTTATGTTCCTATGCGGTGCAGACTTTAAATTTAAAGATTTGTGATTTATTTATTTTTTTTACATACTTTTGCCACATATTGACATAAAAAATTGCATTATTTTTTATTTTCATTCTTTAATTCTAACCCACAGCTAAACAAAACAATCTCTATTTTTGTAACAATAGTCATTAACTCATAGATGCAGGTATAGCAGTGCAAAACATATTACAGCCTATGTTGTTGCACCACCTGCAGGCTCCTGGGGGCAATGCAACCTCTAACAGCAGATGAGATTACAATGAATGATAATTTATTGGTTTCAAAATTTAATGCAGTCATTTGTCTAATTTGTCTTTCCTTTTTGAAATGTCATTGCTATATTTTATCACTGCATCAACTAACTATTTATTTTGTTAGATTCTATTAGTGTTAGGGCTGCCCAATATTAGAAAACAACTAGAAAACATGCCTATTCTATAACTAAGTTAAATATTGCATTAACATTATATTATTAGCAATAATGTGAGTTAGGTAACAATAGATATTCAATTAATAAAGAGTTACAATGCTTTTGAGTCACAGGACCAAATTGGGACTATAAATGAAAACTTTCTAAAGACTAAACCAGGCTGAGATTCATTACTGATTTGGTATTAAAAGAATCATTTAAAAAATTGTATCCAGTTTGAAGAAATATGTTGGATGACGACCATAACATTATTCAGTTTTTTGCTTTATGCCTTTGCTGATAAGAATGAATCTAATGTTCCAAGTATCATGCAGGCCTATTTAGCGTACGACTTTTATTTGCTAGCTTTTTATGCCAGTTTTCTGTTCCTTCTGGTCTCTTAGTGCATTATTAGCTCTTGTTGATCACATTTAGTGGCCGGCGCTGATGGCCATGTGCCTCTTAATCAACACAGTGACAAGTGGAAAACGGTAAATCTGAATGGATCGGTAAAATTAGCCTGTGTATTAATAGCCTATCAAGCCTCTGGAAGCAGCAGCTGCCACAGAGGGGGGAAAAATGGGCAGCTTTGCCAAAGTGCTGTAAGCAAGCTGGCTGCCTTCTCCCCTGGGAACCACTGCCTATGTGTATGAGTGTGTGTTGGGAATATCACAGTGAAATGAGTTCACTTTACTTAAAAAGAAAATGTCAAAACAGCAATTGCCTCAACGGGAAAACTTACAAGCAACTTTTAGATTTTGTGTTTCATAATGTTTGAAAGTTTGTGAATTTATAGTGTGAAACTATTTGGGCTGCACAATATTTCGGAAAATTAACGTATCACAGATTGGTTACGCAAAAAAAATAAAATATTTAATTGAATTTGACATAGATTTATTTTGTTAAATGCTTGTCCTATCAGAACCTTAAATGAAAATGTGTTGTGACTGAATAAATGTACTGTATGTCACAATTTCCCTAACTTATATCCTAATGTCATTTGAAGGAGTATATAATGCAACTTATTCTGTTTAATTGAACTTGAAAATATGGTTATCACAAATCCTAATGCTGCCTTTCAGATCCTACATTTGTATATTAAGATGGTCCTCTTGTTTTCCAGACCAAAAAGAACCAATACAGCATAAGTGTTGCAGATTAGATTGACTATATGCTGGGTGATAAACTAATGTAAATCTAATGAAGATTGGATGCAATGTGTGTTGACATAATCAATAT
>JAVQKG010371447.1:0-10511 GCA_036025885.1 Hypseleotris bucephala | reverse complement strand
CACATTCTTCTTAGTTTGGTACCATTTTCACTTCTATGTTTATTGATAATCATTACACACATGGCACCTACAGTAGCTTGCTTTTTACCCAAACATGGAAAAAATCTCCGATGTGTCATTATTTATTTACTATATTTCATATTTTGTTAAATATGTAGTGGTTATAATTTGTGTTATTTTTCCTAATACAATTCCCAACCAACAAAGTTAACTTTACAGTATTCTAAACGAGTGAAAGTAATGAACAAAAGCTACAAATAATTAAAATTAATATTGCTTTTGTAATTATAATGGCTAATTGCCTTTTCCAAAACACACTTGATAAGAAATTAGCAAACTTTTTAGATTTTGCACTAATTGTGTTTGGTAAAAATAAATATTCAACTTAAACTCTTGTGCATGTTGGCACAAAAACAAGAAAAAAATTCTCCCTTTGGTAGCAGTTTTAATTCGTTTAATAAATGTAAAAATGTAGACATGTACACACATTAGACACTGCTGCTTTATCTACTACGCAAATATCAGTATTATATTTTGAGCCAAAATCAATAAATGCTCTAAAAGGTGAGAAGAAAAAAAACAGTCGATACAAACTGTTTCATAAACAAGCACGAAAGAGCATCCAAATCCTGAGTCATTTTAGCGATCCATGTAAAAAATACCAGTCTACATTTTGGACATAAGCTCATCTGTTGGCAGCTTCAGATCCTGTATAATTGCATTTTTCATGAACTCCTCTATTTGACCCATACTTTTTGCCTGGCCTTTTGTGTGATAATTGGCTGGGCTGACGCTAAGGCTCTTGAGGTCCTGTCATTCTGCGCTGACATCCCTGTGCCGCCCGATTCTTTAATCCAAAAACACATGAAACGCAGTATAATTGGGATTTTTCTCTCCCTCTCTGAGTTATCTGTCAACTTGTGTGTGTGAATGAGAAATTCTCACATGACATGAGCTGCAAAAAGGGATCTCAACATACAAAAACATTGAAATGTGTAATGTCATATGCTGTTATCTACCTTAAAAATTCTAAATCGGGGGCGTGGTTTGGCTTAGCCAGTAGAGCATGTGGCTCATATTCAGTGCTTGAAATGCTTACAGTGTTGTGTGTTTGAATCCAGCTTACAACAGTTTGCCCAAAGTCACTCCCCACTCTTCTCCCTGGTTTCCTGTTGTTATACTGTCCAATCAATAAAGCCAAAAAGCCCAACAAATACATATCTTTGAAAATATAAAATCTGAATCCATTAACTTGAAATACTGACTTGATTCACTGGGTTTAGTAGCAATTAGAGCTCTAAGGTTGGTAACTAGGTCTACCTTATAAAGCAGCCAGTGTATATAAATTCAGACACCCAATTCTGTTCTCTATCAGAAGGCCAAGGAATTTATTTCTTGAGGTCTCCCTTGTATTCTCTCACACTCCAGCTCCACAAATTGGAAAACACTCTGGGAATAATCAGTCACAAGCTGAAAAGCCAAATGGAAATCTGTGGATGGCATTAATCTTGACAGTAAATTCAAAATCCAGTCTGATAGCTGACTCTATTCCTACCATGGATTCACACAGTGGATTATGGCGGGCTACTATCTGATAATGCATTTTATTTAAACCTGTTCTTTGCAAGTACCAATCAAGCTTTCCATCAGGTTGCTTGTCTGTTTGCCTTTCAAGCATTTAACCTCACGTCAGTGTCGGAGAGTGGCGGGCTACTGAGGTCCGAAACTTAATGGTTGCAGTTAAAATTCGCTTATCAGATTAAGTGCTGCACAAACTTGTTAGCATTTGCTTCTTAGTGCAGTGGACTACGCAATAATTACATCCCAGTTCAGGTGTGGAGATATCTGATCCAATGTATAAAGGGGAAATATCACCAACCATCTGATAGATAGAACTATGGCTGACAGGAAATAGAGTAAGTCTTGGGCATGTGCAGGTGGAATCAAATCTGTCAATCTATGAAAAGGTCAAACTTCAAAAATACAAATAAAACAACTCACTTAGTGTTTGTAGACAACGTGCTTAAAATGCTACAGTAGTTTTAGCAGCCCACAAGACATTCATAATACAGAAACCAAGAAAGACTAAAAAGGGATTCCCATTCATTTATAATACGCTACCATAGAGGTTAGCATTTCTGTCCGCAATTTTCTCTCTAAGAATAAGGTTGTTGCCGCAATGCATTGGCTGACTGACAAGCGTAATATCCCATTAGTCTGCACATCCTCCCCGTGTTAGTAAGGGGTTCTTTTCAAGTGTCTTCCTTATAATTTACTGTAAACACGTATTAGGTGAATTAATGAATCTCTATATTGAACTGAATAAGGGATTGACCTATCGCTCCTTCACTGTTTTTGTCAGCACTGCATACTGCCAAAGGCCTACAGTTGCAGGCATTCAATCACAACCCTAAACAGAATGGTGGAATCTGAATGAATTTATAGACATCGACACCTAGCTTTATAATATCTACTTGTCTCATAGTGATTCTTAGGTTATTTTTTTCTCACTTTACTGAGGAAAATCAAATCAACTTACCATAACAAAGAATTCATTTTCCAGGGTACCTCCGGAGCCAAACAGAAAACAAGGATGAAGTGATGCCATTGGCGCGGTCACATCTTTAAGAGGGTCATCAAAACATCTCGACAGATCACATGCATCCTAATTTATTTATCCTCTTATTCTGCTCCTTTTTATGGCTCTCATTTTAGTGTGTGTAATGAAAAGAGTACGGGCCACAGACAGTGAGTAATTGCAGGTTTGCCGGCGTTATCCATTACCGCCAAAATCGAGCCGGGAGGAGGGTAAGTTCACCCAGAAATCCTGTTCCTATTTACATTTAGACAAGCATTTTTCTGATGCCGGCGCACCTCTCCTTCATGACGGGGTTAACTGTCTTTTAATCTTCTGCCCATGGTGAAAGTACGCAAGACTGATGAGCTTTGGAATCACTGGTTAGAAAGTTCTAGTAATAGAAATATGGCAAAAATACTGAGGTCCAGAAATAGTTTAAGAGATTAAGATTAGTGCTGATTTAGACTTGTCTTGTGGTTTTGAGAGTTACAGAAGATTTGTCTAGAAAGCTGAATACTGCTCTCTAGAGTTCATATATTAACAAAAAATATATGAAGGTGAGAAAAATAAGAAGGTCCAGATCTCTGTGACCTCAATAATGACAATGGCTCGAAATTTGCAGTTTTAGCTTTTTCCTCTAAATTTAAGTCATGGAGGCACTACTTTGCAATATCTCCGCATAATGATAAGGGCAATTCATCATTATAAATAAGCTGTTTTACATTTTCACTCGGCTTTATAAGGTCATCTATAATCATAGAAGACCTAATCACATAAAAGTCACTTGGCTAGATGTGTGAGCACAAATGTGGTCCTATTTTCTCACTTTTTTGTTAAAACTCATTTTGTGAGGTTGCGTAATATCAAATAATGATTAATGAAGACTGATTTGTGAAGCAATAATTACCGTAATGCTCATAAATGTATGCAGTGAGCATTTTATTTTATTTTCTAACAAGGCTGGCTTTATATGAATAGACATTATGTACGATTGCAATTTTTAATACAGACATCGCTTTGATCCTCAAAATGCATGTAATCACTGCAAAACGCACATTACCATTTTATTTTATTGTATTTTAAGCAATTTGCAGACTGCAAAGGCCTTGTGAGGACAGCAGAGAAAAGCCTTTCATCTATGGCAGTGTACAAAAGGTCATTAAATAAATCTCATATGTTGCATAATGTTTGAGACTGTAAATAGAATGATTACCCAATTTCAAAACATCAAATAGTGTGATGTGTGATGACTTTCCTTTATGGGAAACTTTTTGACTAAACTAGTATAATACTTTTCTCAGTTAACATAATTACAAATGTGTTTACTGTGGCCAATCCAATTAACTCTATGTACTAGAAAATAGCTGCTCTGTTTTACATGGATAACTGCAACTGAAGCACAATAATGTTGTGTGTTTTTTATTAAGTATTCTTTTCTATTTCCAATTTCTTGATTGTAAATCCATGTAGTATGGGTTTTAGATCAAACTTGGCCTCCAACAGAAAGGATTGGGGTGCAATATTGCTTAAACCATGTGCCGAAAGTTAGTTTTGCACATCTGCATTATCATATAAGGGTCGTATTTCAAGGTGTAAGCATCAGCGCTGTCATGGTATACACAAATTGTCGAAATGTGTAGAAAGAAGTTAAAAGTTCCAGACATGATGACACATACCTATAACAAAAGAGGAAAGACTTGTCAACAAAAGTGGTTTTCTCTCATTACTTGTGAGCTCCAGTAACAGCTGAACAGGGGTTCAGCACTCACCACACAAAGAGAAACTAGTTTTACTTTCATTTTAATCTCAAACTGTGGGGTCTCTACATTTAGTTTTAATGATCAAGGCTTTAAATGTATACTTCTATCTCTGTGCAAAGTCTTACAATATTCAAACATAATGCAAATTAAAGAAAATGGTCTTTGTCATTGTCTGCATCCATAGAGGGGCTCGGTGGATGGTTTAATTAGTGTGAAATATTGTGAATCATTTTCTATGGCCTAAAGCCTACAGACTTCAAACCAACTAATGTCCCGTGGGTTTTTAGGCTGCTCCCTGCCACCACACATCAAAACTAAATGAGGGAAAATCTTTTGAATGCATCTCATCCCTCCAGAGTTCATTGACGTGTAGAAAAAAAGCACTCTTGAATTAGTTTTGGCACTGACACCAACAGAAGACACTTTTCCTTTTCACTTTTTTTACTTGGGGTTTGTCACCTGTCTGTGCTTACATCACAAGGCTTGAGAGGACTTTGGAGGCACTGTCAGCAGCTATATGAAAGCTACGATTCATTATTTCTTCGACTGCTGCTAAAAAAAGCGTGCCACTGGTTAGCTTTTATCATTTTTAGAGGCTACTAAAAGCAAAGCCATTGTTAAAGAGGCTAGATGTCACATCAGGAGCTTAGTGTTAAGACTATGAAGACAGAAAAACAATAGAGTAAAAACAACTCAAAAAAGAAGTCGAAGTAAGGGATGAAGTTTGAACAGTTTACACTGTGTAAATATCCACATCAGAGAGCAACAGTGAGATGATTTGATTTATTTAGAATATTCAAGGACTTCAGAGTTACCAAGAAGAAAGAGGGTCAATCTATTGCTACTAAATACAACACTCCCACGTATACTCCAGAACAGGGGTCACCAAACTTTTTTTCAGTCCCGTTTGGTTGTATCCGTTTTCCTGCCACACACGTTCAGGCAATTTTATATGCTGTCAAAATCCAGTTTTTACTTAGTGCCCCTATTATAACCACACAGAAAAGTGGAAAGATACACAATTCATTTCAAAAAGATAATTTGGGCTGAGACTGAGAGGTAAGCCACAAAAAATTGCTCTATGAGCCACATTTGCATGCAAAAACATGCATAATGTCTAATACTCCACCTAGGTCCTGACCAAGATCGTAGCTAAAGGTCTGGACAGAAGGCCCTTTTCCACTGCAAGAGAACGGGACAGGACGGTTCTCCATACTGTTCTATGTTTCCATACTCCTGGAACTCCGAGAGCAGTGCCTGCTACGTAAACACTGACTTCACGCACATGATAAAAATTAATTAATTAATACGAGTTAATAAATTACATATGAAGCATGCCAGACGCGTAATTGTATAATACCAAGTCATTATAAATAATTATTAGAAAGACTAGAGTTAATCTGGATGCGTATCGATCAGTAAGCTGCAGCTAATGCTAGCTAAAGCTAGCAGTAACTACTTCCTGTCCAGTCATAACTTTCGGGCATTAAATTTTCAGCCCAGCGCCAATGTATCACACTCTAAACACTCGATTAATAATATCGAACTATGGCGTGTGTTTAATATAAATGACATGTTTTTATTCACGCAGTGAGAGCATGTGAGACCATAACAGGAAACAGCCGATGCTAACATACGCTAGCTTTACTTCGTAAACTTCATGGCAACATTTTGCACTTTCCCTCAATAAAAACGTTTCATGTACCACACGAACATGAGGCGCTGAAAACATGTTTATTTTTTTATTTTGTCTCATTTTCTTTAAAATGTGGATTGTCTATTGTCCAATCAGTGCGCACCTGTGTGCATAGCTCCTCCTCGAAGTAAACCAAACCGGTTATGCTTTGGTTCCAAGACAGAACGCTTTAGACCGGTTTTGCGGATCACTTTAGACCGGTTTGGTCTAGTGGAATCACTCCAAAGCGTCCCGTTCCATCCCGTACCGGCCTATTGGAAATGGCCCTAAAGCTTACCTACTGACAGGTCGCCCCAGCACTAGTATTAAAGCCTACCTCTAAAACATAAACAAGAAGGTTCAGTATTTTAGACCACTTTGCCATAGTACAAGTTGAAATAAATAATATATAGAAATAGAGTATTGTATATGTAAATGATCTAAGACTATTATTCCACTATTCAAAATGAAAACTGCAATTGTTCATAGCAATAAAATGAATCATTGCAGACCTAATTTACACATAGAAAGAGGAATTTTAAAATGTTTGAGCTCCTTGTTGTTCCCGGTGTGTGGGCGCTTGCTTAGTATGCACTATGCACCATGTCAGGTCTGAATCAACACTAAAAAAACAGGCAAAGGAACACGTGGAGAATTTGAAAATATTTTTTGAGTCATCATTTACAGATTTTACTATGTGTACAGCTAAAGAGGAAGGAATTATAAGCTTTCCTCTTCCAATAGTCTACACATTTTAAGGCACAATGGATCTCCAACCTGTGTATAGTTTATCTTGTACACCTTGACGATGCAAAAATATTGTTTTATCAATGTCTCGAAAGAACTTGGGAGTTATCAGCAAATCTGCCTCTGGCTGATCTCCCCAGAAACTGTCTAGGTGATTGTTTGTTTCATCATTTCAGCTCAGAGTGGGAGATGGAAGAAACAATATGTGCAATAACTATGTTGGGATACTGTATGCTGAATATTGCTAATGATTGGGGGAGATTTGTGCATAGTTTTATAAATTAACTTCAACTAAATATATTAAGGTTATTTCAAACAGATAAATCAAAAACTAAAGCCTAAACCAGGAATTGGACACAGATAGTGTTGGTCTTGCTCTGGGAGGCTTTCTTGCAAATATTTTGTTTTGACACTTTATTACTGATATGATATTGTTTTATAGTTTTCAAATTAATAGATCATCATACAAAAGGCCAAATTTAATTATTCTATATATAGCACTGTATCACAATTGAATAAGCTTCCCAGATTAACAGATGTCATAACTTATATCGTACACTCCTATTTGCTGCTATTGCTTTAACAATAAAAGTGCAGTATATTGTGCAGCATTAAATACAAAAGCCTCTGCAGGTGGGTCACAGTTGATTTTATCCTACGGCGGTTTACAGTCTGGAGTGGAGTGTATAAATGTAGATGAAGGGGTAGATTGACAGGTGGAGGTGAAAATGACTGAGGGAGGTTGGAGCATGGAGAGCATGGAGCGTTCAGTAAACGACGCACAGAGGAGAGTGAGTCTATGCAATATCTATTTTATTGATATCAAAGAGGAGCACTGGGATTCTGAGTGGTCTGAGATATTGGCATAACTTTTAGCTCAAAATATGGAGACTGAGTTTTCTATATAATGCAGGAAAGCAAATTCAAAATATTTCAAAGACAAAATTTACACACAAAATTAGATAACAAATGTAGGGAAGATGGCCTATACAGATAGCCAATGTTAACTTGTTGTGCAAAAAGTAAAACTTAGAATATTTTGGTTTAGGAACCTAGAATTTTTTATTGCTTCCCTAAATAAATGCTAAATGTCTGTAATTTGCCGATAAATGTTTGACTAATCAGTAGTTTGACAATAAATGGCTTAAATTGTGCCTGTGTATTCTAAAGCTTTAAAACTATTTTTAGTGAGTAAATAAAATTTGATTAGCTACATTCACACATTCATAAGTTGTTGTTTTGTCACTGGGTGGCAACCCACTGGAGGAACCATATTTTTAGAATACCACAAACAGACCCATACAGAATATATTTACTGATGTAACATAAAGAGAACAAATGCAATATAGTCCTGCCTCCACTTTACTCAACTATGACAGCTGTACTGTGTGCCCTGCTGTTAAGGCCTGATATAAAGCACTATTAACATAAACACCAGCTCTTGCAAAGCCCTTGACAGTCAAGGCGAAAAGACAACGTGCAATATGACATCATCCAAAATGGCTGCTGGCAGAAGACATGTTTCTCTTAGCATCTCTAGGATTGGAGCATGAGTCGAATGTATTGATATTAGCTAGTGATGGGATGGATTAGCTAGGGATGGATGAATTGGTAAAAAAGTAATGTAAACGTAAATTCAATCCTGTGTTCATTATAATACACTATGTATTTTCCTGTTTTAAAATGAACATTGGCACTTTACAGCAAAAATTATGGTAAAGACCTTAAATGAAAGCACAATTTAACAATCTTTTCAGATTAGCAGTTCGACATACGTAACTTCATATCACGTTCCAATCTTTAATCACCATATCGCACACCCCTAACTTGAACTATTAACACATCACAGACCTATTACAAACCACTTGACACTCACCACAAACCAAGTCAAATGGACGCCACAAATAAAATAGAGACTTACAAAAGAAGAGCCCTTGTGCTGCTTCTTCACCCGCTAAGGCAATTTCAGCAGAAACGGCTGGTTGTAAATAAGGTTAATGTGCTGATGTGGCAATGCAACACCAACATGCTGTTAAAACAAGACATGAGATATATGGACGTGATTCCTCCCACTATTTGGACATGACACTTTGAAATATAAACTACTGTTGAATTAACCAAGGGGCCAAGCACTCCTACAACGTAAGTAAAATAAATCAAATATTTAAAGGCCGCCTTCTGAAAGCACCCTGTTTCAGATTACATTCAATGTGTTGTCAAAGAGATCGGTATGTCGGTGAGAAAAAAGGAGATAATACATCCTTTAAAATGCCTAAATTTAAACAAAAGACAATAGTGTGTGGTTAAACACAGATAATGAATTGGGAACAAGAGATGTTGGATAAATAGCCTTAACGGAATAAATAAAAAATCTTAGAAATAACTACATTCTTTAAAGCACATTTAAACCTAATGATAATGTAGTGTTAGATTTATTCATAACAGACAAACTGTCGCTCCCTGAACCTCTTCTTATGTAAGTCTGAGAGTTGCAATTTGCTAGTAGAAATTAGCTAACAAATCAAAACAGGTCTATGAAGGTGGGCAATATGGTAACAATATATCACAACTTTATTAAGCCACTTTCAGTTGACTTTGTATTTTTAGTCTCACACAGAAGACTAACTGCTATCAATGCTTTCATAAAACCCTTTTAAGTTCAAATCAATGCACACTACATTATTTGCATACAGTGAAAACTGAAAAAGTTGTCATTTTATGGTTCCTCTTTCCAAAAATGAACTATGAAATACAAAATACACTACTTTTGTGGTGACATGGTTGTCAAAATTGGGCTTCTGGAGTCATATCAACTCGACAGAAAACCCAAGTGAGAGCAAACGTCACATTGAGTTGCTTTAATATGGCATTTTAAACAGGTTACATGATATGAACACATAATATAACCTGTTTAAATGTTCTGGTTTTATGACAGCTCTACACACACCTATCATCTGATCTGTGAGATGTAGGTCATTGTTCCTCCAAGATATAACCCACTGACATTTCCTCCATTAGGACCTGTCAGAATATATGCCACAAAAGGCCACGTGTGACATAATAATTCACTGTTGCTTGTAAGTAAAACTAGGCTGTGGTTTGGCAAGGTTAAACTAAGAAGGTCCCAAAACTCAACGGGAAATGTGTCAATGATATTACACACAGCATTACTTAACTGTCTAATTAGGCCAAATAACATGTGAATCTGTGTCTGTTCCAAAGCCAGCATCTCTTACTGTAAAACCAAATAACAAGAGATCATTCAAATGCAAAAAGGTCACTCAACAAGTTACAAGGAATACTATAATATCATAGACCAAAAAATATTGCCTCATTAAAAAAGGATATGTGCTCTACTACAGACACATGTGGACTGCAATTATTGAGAATCTATGCACAAATTGTGAAATTGTCCAATTGATTGTGACATGAGAGTCTCCCAGTTACAACTTCCTCCCAAAGTAAGAAAACTCTTCCTTCACAAACATTTGATTTATGTGTAACACGGGGAGATAAGGGCCCGGATTGTAGCTCGGAGGATGGGCCCACTGGTAGACTTTATCAACACCAATTTATTTAGTCTAGGGTTTCTTTATTAAATGCACATTGGTGGGTCTGGCTGTAAAAGGACAGAAGCAGAGATAGTGTACAAAAGATAATTGTTTTATTTATGGTTTACAATTTAAATATTCTTTTATTCAATGCACTAAAAAGAAAGTTGAGTTAACAACCCCTACCAATGAGATAAAGC
>JAVQKG010371413.1:0-11160 GCA_036025885.1 Hypseleotris bucephala | reverse complement strand
CACAAAATTTGTATAGTGTATTTAGCACTTTTAAAGCATTTGTAGCTTTAGAAAACTGCTAAGAAATACGCCCTTTACATGTTTTGTAGGTACCAAACTATTGACTTTATTGTTTTATGCCAGTCTGTGAAAATTTATTATATGTGTCATTTTGTATATTTTATTGGAAATCTGTATTGTCAACGTTTTACTTTTAATTACATTTGATATATTTTTTGTCACATTAGTGTCTCATTTTGTTTGCATTAATTTGTCTTCAGGTCTTGTTTACATGTTGAAAAGTTAAGTTCTATAATTTTATTGTGTTCTGTGTACCTTTGATGTCCCGGTGTACAATCATGTTGCTGTGCAGGTAGGACACTCCTTGCAGGATCTGTCTAGTGTATCTTCTTGTTACCTTTTCTGTCAGAGCCCCATAGGCTTTGAGCTGGTCCTTTATTGAGCCCTGAAGAGACAACAATTGACAAAAGGTTAGTCAACTAAATGTTCATAGTAAAACATTTTATACATAATAACCTCTTAGCAGTGTTTCACATTTTTCAAAAAGAGTACTGAGGCATAAACTTAATTTTATGTATCATAGTCTAAACCCTATGCCCAAGGCGATTTCCCTTTTTATAGTACAGTACACCTACTTTATTCCATACATATTGATATCATTTTGATATTAGAGATGCAATTTGGTAGTCAAAGATCCCACAAGTTTAATAAATTAACTTTGAGAGAAACTCTGCCTATAGACATATTAAAACTAAACTTGTGTCCAGAAACATCTATTGCATATTAAAAATGATCATACCTGCTTTTTCTGTACATATTTTCAGCTATGTATCAGACATTGCAATCTCTGTGGCTAATAATGTTATTCTTAGCACTCGTCAAATCCCAAATAAATTGTTATTGCTCAATGCTTAACTACAATGCCTCAGACAGCTGTAAGCTTTGCCTTTGTCATCAATAGTATTTTCTCTGCTTCAGTGAAAAATTACCTTCCAGATGAGTAAAGCATTATGTGGTATATAGAGGCAACACTCATTAGTTTATTATTTTGGGAGAAAACAAGACATCAACAAATGAGGGTTTCTGTGCACAGAGCTGGTGATGTTTGAGAGCTGTTGTTCAGCAGATGTGGCTGGTATTTATTAGTTTTGGAATAAGAGACATTCATTCATACCAGATACTGTTTAGAGTAGTGGTTATCTTCCCTAGATGGTGATACTGTTGAATAAAAGTATTTATAGTTTTTATAATACCACTTCCTCTTTTAATTTCTCATTTTGGTGTTTAGCCGCAGCATACCTAGGTACTACCTCTTTCGGAAAAAAATGTATAATTCATTTTATTTTAGTGAGTGTTGTTTGCGAGAGACATACTGTGAAAAGTGACTGCACTAAAATCCACCAACATCAAAATCTGAGTCAATATGTTCCCAATGATCACAATAAAAAGGTGGAAAATAAAATAAAACTAATATTTAAAAAATCAAAACGTTTATGAACCATTCTCCAGTAAAAGCACTAACCCCAGGCATATATTCCACAAAAATGGTGAGTTTCCTCTGCTCCAGGTCCCGCAGGCAGCCATAATACTGCACTATCCGGTCGTGATGTAGGTTCTTCAACAACTGGACCTCACACTCCAGAGCATTTACCTCCTACAGAGAAATGAGATTATGCCCAAATAATGCCATCTGAGCTTACAAAGTATAAATTCATGCAGTTTGAACTTCAGTTTAGAATATGGTGGCCAATGATCAATATAAACAATAACACAGTTAATTAATAGAACAACAAGAGCCAAATTTTAAAACGGTTTTCTGAGGTTTCTTCTGATCGTTTTAAAATGCGGTTTCTTCTGATTTTTGTATTGGGTAAATTGGTGCACAACAAAGGCATGGTCTGTCAAAGATTGAAACCCAATAGCATTTTTACAGATATTTGTTAGGACATGGAGACTTAAGTGGGACATTTCTAATTAATTAAAGGTGTACTATTATCTATTAAAATAAGACCTGACTATCTGATCCTGTTTTATGATGTAAAGTAGGCCACCTACAGTATAACCATAGACTAATGTTAAGTTTGACTCCTATTGGTCAAGTCTGATTTGATGTTGCTTTTGAGGCCAGGGCAGGAACTAAAATAAATTAAAAAATATATATATAGTTAAAATAATTAATAGATCACAGTTTTTTTATTTTTCAAAAATGTTAACAACATTTTAATTTAGCGAACATACTACACCTTTAATTAGGGGCATATGGAAACCCTAGACAATTGTAATCTTCCCTGTATTGTGCCAGGTGCTGTACTGTGTTCCTGTACTATACCTTGCTGGTTTCCTGACAGTCAGGGTCAAACGGGACCTGCTTGGCGGCCAGCTCTCGTCCCGTATCAGCGTCGTAGCAGAGATAGACCTCCCCAAAAGCCCCCCTTCCCAACAGCTTTCCCTGTCTCCAGTTGACTGGTGCCCGCGGAGCTGAAGAAACACAAAACCAGATGATGAAAACCTTACAGTAAATCATGTCACCCCCTTAGCCCCCAAAATACAGTGAGATATACTGCACTGAGAAAACACTAATTCTAAAGCGTGCGCCAGAATGAACCACAAAACAAAACTGCGACTCGAGGGGTAGACAAGACGTCGAGACCACCACAAGGTCTGTAAAGAAGTTTCACCACAGACACACTAAAATGATCCTAAAAGAGGGGAAAACCCCAGAGAACTGTGTCAAACCTTGTTCCATCAACACAAAACTCACAGCGCAAACCAAGTCTATATGAGATTCAGTTTGGAGTTAGCGCTCGCGGCTTTGTGGCCATCTTTAACAGTTTGTTTGTGTCAGGGCGGGAGGCGAGACTAGCATGCCAACCACAATCTGCTGAGTGCTAGGCTTTTGTTAAACTGAAAGAGATTGTTTATGAGCTGCAGACTGATACATTTGGACAGAACAGATTAGTGGATGTAGAATGCAGTCTGTTGTACATCTGTCCTTATTTGTACAGTATGTCTCTGCCAATAAGTCATGTTAAGTTTTTTACAGTATAATATTGTTCTATCTAGTTTCTTTACATAACTTTATCAACTTTCTATTTCCAAAGTTTTATTTGAAATTTCTATGTTGCACATTTATGATATATTTTGAGCTTTTTGCCTTGATGTGACAGGAAACCATGGTAGGACAGGGTGAGACATTTGGCAAAGTTTCATGGGCCGGGTTCAAATCCACAACGCCGGGAGCCATAATAGCTCTACATAGTATGGGCTGCAGATCTACCAACCAGTGTTGCCAGAGCTTCTGAGAGAAACTAAAGACCAAATTGATAAAAACATGCCCCAAAATGAGCAACCTGCAATAAAGCCAATAATAATTGCTCTAAATAATACACACAGACTACAGTATAGGCCTATCGAAGCTTTTTGCTGTGATAGTGCCTCCTTCACACTTCAGTTGCACAATGGCAATATTTTTTGTCTTTGCAACACATTGCCTCCATATTTGTTCCTTCTTACACTTGTTTGATCTCTGGCAGCTCTTGTCTTGTCGGCCCAGTGTCCTCAGCTCAGTGAACTGAAGAGTGCTGTCTCCATTATAACTCCTGGTTCGACTTGAGGGCACCAGCTGGAACAGGTTCTCCTGAGGCATGAAGCTGCGCGGAAGAGTCCTACGACCTGAAAAAACAACCACAAACATTAAAAACTCAATTATTTTATTGCTTTTACAGTCTTTGTCATTGTGTATAACATTAACTACTGGCCAAATCCTGCAAGCTAGCGCCTCTGATTCACTTCCTATCAGGAAGCACAGTGCTGTGTTTTTATACAATCTGGGTTCACCACAAGGAAACGTAAATCATTGCTAGCCAAGGTTAGCCTCAATGTAAGCATGTACAAGGGACGGCAACCAGTATTTCATGTATTACATCCACAAAAACTGGACTAGAATGGCAATTCTCTCGAAAATAGGGTCACTTACGGTCTCCATAATCTTTGCTTGGATTGGGCAACTGGAACTGCCGTGGAAAAGTGCCTCCTTTCCTATGTCGGCCTGAAGGGAAGCAAAGAGGCAGAAGTTGTTATAGCATTGTTTTAGCACAAGTTTATTACAAGTTATTAACCTCAGTAAGTGCCAAAGGCCATTAGACGAAGGAACAGTGATATGAGTAATTAGTTTCCCTCTACTTATTGTCATCTTGAAACGGAAAAAAAATAATAATCAAAGTTTAAACAAAGCCAAACCGAGCTGTTGTATGGTGTGACTGGGGCGAAGAAAGCTGCAACAATTCATGTGCACTAGCCTTAGCTCTTAAACCAATGGACCAATAACTGAAGGCAGGTGGGGAGCACTGCTGACGCATGCAGTCATTGACAATCACTCATTCACGTTCACTACACACATATACACGCACTAAATGTAGAGCAGAGAAGCCACATGCAATTGAAAGCAGCTGTTGACTGCCTCCCCCTGCTCTGTTTTTGTGGCCGTATCCCATGGAGACAGGGATATTTTTTGTGTTTGGCAGTGTAGGACCTAAAGGAAAAATCTACTCATCTGACAATGATAAATAAACAGTGTAGCCCTCTGCAGGACACACAGAGCAGTGAGAAAGATTGTGCATGCTTCAAGAGCTGCTGCATCATCTATAGGAGCCTATGCTTTTCACTGAGAGCTGTAGTATCACAATGCTTGTGTTTTCTATCTATAAAATGACTACATTTTGATCCTCAAATTGTATTAACATCTATTGCAAATGTAAACTGTATTTTTTCTTCTGTAAACTAACCTAAGGAAGAAAAGATTATACTAAACATAATCACACACATAAATTCTACTATAGGCTTTTGCCACTACATCCAACTCAATAAAAAGTAAAATGCCTTTAAAATGGACATAACCTATTCAGACAAGAATGGAGCAAAAGGGTAAAATTTCCAGACTGTAGGGAGTGTAGGGACTGCCACTGCTCCACTGTTTGCAGGGATCAGAGTGGCTTTATCTGACGCCCTGCTGTATTTGATCTGTGTTCTGAAGGAAAAAGGGCAGACTCCTGCGGGACGAGGGACAGACAGAGGGGCATCGAGAGCAGGGCAGAGGAGGGGAGAGAGAGACTGTTATGAAGAGCCAGGAAAACACCAATGTCCTTTAGAGCTCAAGAGGGGAGACAAAAGAAGTAATGTTTATGGGAGACTCTATCATATTTCCTTCATTAGTTAAAAAGATACTCTGTGAGAAATCATAATACATAATATATTATTTATATCGCTCAGTTTGGAGTATGCTATGAAATGTATATATAATAAGTTTTGATGAAAAACATTCAGGCGATTTTTCTTTGTAACTGAAAAATTAAAGGCATTTAGAAAAAATAATTGATCTAAAAAAATTCTCTAGCCTACTGTTTGCTCCAAAAGCTGTGATAAAGGTGCAGCACATTTCTTACCTTTGTATTCATAGTTGAGGTTCAGGTAATTATTGTCGCGGTTGTTTTGTGAGAAAGGAGGGCTGCAATGACAGAGAACAAGACACAAGAGTGAAAAACATAGACATATTCAATCATGAAGAAGAATGAGGCTACAGCAAATGCTCTGACACAAAACAACACCAGCTATCCCGTTATGAGTAAGCACGGGTTATGGAGCCACGAAAATAATTTAACTCTGTTTGTGTTAGTAGTGTACATTTTATCCCCACTTGGTCCTATTCAGTTCTAGCCCTGCCCCACCGACCTGACAGAGAGTGACGTCTCTGCTGACCGCGGGGCAGCTCCGGGCCACGAGACCCTGGAAAAGGGGCACGAATGCCCTGCTCACAGCGAAAAGTTCCATGCACTGGTTTCCTGCCATTGTTCTGCTGCTGGAGCTGAGATAAGGCTCGTGCAGGTAGAGCCTTTCCTCAAACTCACTCTGCCTCACTTTCCTCTTCCCTTTGATTCATTCTGGTTCACTCTACACTCTCTCTTTCCATACTTCCCATTTAGGGCACACATTTTCAAGCTTTTAAATGATTTTTGCATTTGCATTTATGATGAAAAGATGTTTAATTAGGTTCACTTTTTTTAAATTTGTTGCTGTCTTGAGATTAGTACATGTCCCTGATCACTTCAATAAATACAACTCTGTCTATGTGATTAGCTCAAGATAACTCTATTTGAAAGATTAACTTTTTTGGATTGTGAAAACAAGGAAATTTATGGGATGTGACAAAAAAACATTTAACCAGAAAGGACTAGGGATAAGAGAACGTATTAGTTATTATAGGCCTCCTTTACCTCTCCAATCAAGTGAGGTCTACTGTATTTTAGCACTTCTTACACTCTCTCTATACATGATGTTAACAGGAATCCAGTCGGCTGATAAGACTACAGTCACTATGGAAACAGCTAAATGACCTGATTCTATTTCCAGGGTCAGGCCGCTGCGATGGCCTTTATCACTGTTTACAAACGCTACTCGCAACCTTTGTTAAGTGTGTAACATAAGTTCACAATCCAATAGTGAATGCTGTACTGCAAATGCATTCATCTCAGAGGTTAGAGATGCTAAAAATGCCCTCTACAAAACAAATAAGTCTGTCCTAGATACTATAAAAGGACAAAGACAAGGGCCATAACTCAGGATGACTCACCTGTCCAGTGCTTGGTCGATTGATTGACAGCTGCTCGAGAGTGAGTTGTCTGCACTTCCAAAGGGGTCCAGCATCTGACACATAACAACATGATGATGGTCACAGGACTGGCATTTACTGGTACGTACAGTCAAAACAGCAAAGGAAGATAGACCTAAAGCACCATTTTATATCTCTACTTTATACTTGTGCATCTAACTGTAAGTTCATTCATTAAGAATATGGGATTTTGTCTCTTGTCTCTTAGTTATTTGACCAACCTGAGTTTGTAACTTGTCAATGACATAATATATATATAGATATACGTAAAGAATATATAGTGTTCCTAATATAAATTCCCATAAGGTATAATGACAGTTTTTGTCATTAAACATAGAAAACAAAGTCCCACCTTGAAGGAAGTAGTAAATGCACAGTGGTATAGTTGTGACAATGTGTAATGCTGGCTTATAGTTCAAGATAGATGCTTTAATAATTCCATAGTTGAGGACATGCAGAGCTACAATGTGTCTTAAAATGATTTTTTGCTTACATTTGGGTCGAGTGTCTCTGGGATGAACTCCCCTTCACTGTGGATGCTGGTGTAAGAACCCTGGCGAGCGATTTGTTGCTGCTCCTCTGGGACACTACCCGGAGGTGGGGATGTCCTGCCAGTGTGCAATGAACCTGGGACAGTGGCAAAAGACAGAGAGATTTAAATTAATAATACATTTGATATACAGTATATAGCTCCTTTCAATGGCATCACACATATGACAAAAAGACAATTGACAGTAGATTAGATTGTGGTTAATGTGCTCCCCTACTCTACATTCAGACACTGGTGGTGGTAAGCAGCCTGTAGTAACTGCCTGCCGTTAACCACACTAACACATTCATATATGGGCAAGGTGAGTGAAGTGTCTTGCCCTGGGACTTTAGCTGGGTAATTTTCGATACCAGTACTTTATTTATTTTATTTATTTATTTCTACTTTATTGATCCCCGTGGGGGAAATTCATTCTCTGCATTTGACCCACTTAAACGATACCTGGTTATTGATAAAGGTACCTCTGAACAATACTTTTGTATTTATTGTTTTAATCTATCTTCTATAACCCTAAAACTGAATAATAATAATTATAATAACCATAGTCATTTATTGGACTCACTTGGAAATTTAATATATTACACTTTAATCATTTGGAACCTGCCTGGTTTTGAAAAATGGTATTGATTAATTTAATTTTTTTTTCGATCGGTGTTATTGTAACTTTTATTTCTATACCACTAAGAACCAAGATACTGAGGACACAGCAGTATGAACCATGGAAAGAAACAAAATGTCAAGTTAGAATAGAGTCAGGAAAGAAAAAAGTGTATATAGTAAAGATGAAGAGATAAAAACACTAAAGTCAGAGGGTAGTAAACAAGAGTGTTATTTATGGATACAAGTTCAACTGTATCTCGATTCCAGGACATGATTTACAAAAGCGCGCTGCCACCACCTCTGACCTCAATTACTGTGACAAACGCTCCCCCCGACTGAGCTGCACTTGTCCTTGACACAAAGAAGCAGCTCAAACTGTGACTGCACTGGCAAGGAGCACACAGTCACTGGGTTTAAAGACACAGCAAATTTTAGAGACATAAAAATCAGGTAAAGTGATATGGCAAAAATGCTTTTTTTCAATTATTCAAGGTAATTTTGTATTACTGCCTTCTACAGCAATTTCTTTAGTTCAATAAATCATATACTTTTATAACTAATAGCTAATATGTTGGAACAACGGCAGGATAACAAGCTAAGGTACACATCTATGTTTGAGCAAAGGGCTTCACCCAAAAAAAAAAAAACATTGTATCTGGCAATTGTCACAAATTTATAATGATGATGATTTTAATAATCTTTTCTTTTATTTTTACAGACAAAGTTGTAACTGGAATCAGTATTGGTGGATCCATTTTCATTATACTGCACACCCCAACTTAAGAAATACCCCATTTTATTTTGACTGGCTCCTCCCTCCTGCTGTCACTGAAGCACTTAAGCTCAAATCTTTACTCAACCATCCTCTGCTCTGACCACTCTTCTGTCACCTCGCATCCACTACACCCCACATCTATCCCTGCCTCTTCGTTTGTCTTCGTCACCAGCGGGAAATGTGATAGTCCTGGTAATACTATACAATTTATATATGACTTTGAAATGGTGACAGCGATGATGCTATGAGGGGAGAAATAAATTACCGTTGACAGCGATCATAAAATGTTTTCCACCGATATGGGAGAATGCAAATGAGACTGTGTAGCACGTTCTGGGTCTGTGGTTGAAATGTGCTGTAGTTGAAAGATTGAGCTTTTTGGATTGTGGAAAGAGAAACTCAGAGATTTGACAAAACACAATAAACCAGAAAGGACTAGGAATAAGATCTGTTGTAAGAATTTGAACTTGGAGAAATTAGGTTTGTTAGGGTTATTCTGAAAAGAAATTATTTTATTATTGGCTGGGGCATGTAACCAGTTTTGGGGAGGAAGGGTATGTGACTGGAGCCTATCTAAGCAACTATAGGACATAGGTAGAGTGCACAGCAGCCAGTTAATCACAGGGCTGACACGAAGACATACAGAGATTAACAAGTCATCACACTCACATTCATTCACTAGAACTAAAGGAAGCTAAAGAGAGCACACAGTAAAACAAGAAGGACATGCAGACTCCACAATCTCCTTGCTGAGAGTCAAAACTACTAGCTACCATGCACCCATAATAAAATATTCTTATAAAAATTCTTATTCTAAACCTAGGCATGGGCATGTTGGTAGGAGTGAAGCTTGCCCTTGCAGTGACCTGATGTCTTTCTGTTAGACATTTACTTCCACCGAAGAGCTTCTTCTCAGCATTTTCCTTTTTGTGACAAAGCTTGTTCCTCATCCTGTCATTAACACTGCCACCACACTGTCAGGTCACTTTTATAAACTGACAATGACGACATGCCACCTTGAGATCTGAATAACAAGCTAGAGCCGAGATACTTGGAAATGTTTTCTGCGGCTTACTGCAAAATACTGTATGTTTTTTTAGTATCTGTCTATTTGTTTTTATTGGTTTCTAAATACTCCAGAGGTGGGTAATAACTAGTAACATTTACAAGTTACATAGATCAATAACAAAGTAACTGAACTGAAAGCTTATTTATTTCTACTTGAACCACGGTATGTTTTTCTTTATGTTGTAAAACTTCTGCCTTGATTTATGTTTTATGTATAATGTGAGATGTACGTTTTTATTATTAAAATTTAAATTTAAATATTTTTTTACAATTTTTAGTTTGAAAATACCAGACCTTTTTAAGCACACATTCAAACTATCAATATGTATTTTTTGTTTTACCAAATCATAATTATTTAGATATTTGATATTTGCTTTACTTATACTATAAATAATATTTTAAGTAAAAGCAACAGTTTTTAGCTACCACCTTTGCTGGTTACTTGAGACTTGCCTCTGTCAGTTTTGCGTGTGTGATTTTTTAGCGTCACAGATTTGTCTCTCACCCGTGGAGTGTTTGCGAACCCGCTCCGAGCCCTTGAGCAGCGAGCCCTTGAGATCTCCCAGTGACCGCGACGACCTCATCTCGCTCTGTTTGTCCTTGCTGTTCACCTGTAGGTACTGCACCAAGAGAACATGCCATTTAGGGAACAAGATAAGGTCCAGGAAGTGCATTACATCATCTGTCCCATTACATCATATCACACCAGAAAGTGAAATAAACATGTACAGTTTCAGAACATACTTCTTCTTTGACTTAAATATAAATAAACTGCCAGGGAAATTTACTAGAGCTGAACTAGAGCTGAACTGTATCTAGAGGAATTTGGGTATGCATTTTCACATACTATCCTGCACCAATGATACAGACTGTGTAAAAATGCATTAGTTAAATGCAACTTTTTGAATGTCCCTTATGAAAGTAGAAGTTGAAATCTTACATGATTGTTTTTGGGAGTTTTGAGGAGAATCCGAAGCAGTCCATTGGTCCCGAGGCCACAGCCCATTGTCAACACGGCCTGATCCAGGTCCTCTTGTGTCTTCAGCGGCAGCAGCAACTAAAGGACAAGAAAACATACATGTGACCTTTCATTGTTTTACACAGAAGATGTAAAATAGTGTTTGTGCATGACGCAAAGGAGGCTATATGAACTATTAGCTAAGGAAGTAGTCGAAACATGTAAAGCAGGTAAACAAAACCTTCTGTCTTACTAAAAGAACCTTTAAACAGTTAATCTAATAAGACAGTATGAACCTTCACCAAAGGATGAACTATTAGCAAACTAGCGACTGTCAGACCTTTAGTTTATAAATGGGTATGTTTCCTGGGAATTAGGTGTGTGTGATATGGCAATAAAACTTTGTATCATGAAATTAGATTATGATGTCTTGCCCAGGGACACAATAACAGTATACACTTGGGGGTATTAGAACCGGCAACCCTCCTGTTGCAGGTTGAACACTTACCCACTGTGACACTGCCGCCTAATTTGTCTGGATGTTT
>JAVQKG010371311.1:0-10375 GCA_036025885.1 Hypseleotris bucephala | reverse complement strand
GCAGCGGAAGAGGACAGAGATGGGCGGAGTCTGGCAATGTTCTTTAGGTGGAAGAATGCAGTCCGGGTTATTTGGTTGATGTGATGTTCGTAGGAAAGGGTGGAGTCAAAGTGGATACCAAGGTTACGGATGAGTGGGGATGGAGTGAGCAGGCCCGGATTACCATTTCAAGGGCCCCTGGGCACATTTTCTGTTGGCCCCCCCAGTGCCGCTGCTGGCTATTTGGGTACCCTAAGCATAATTGCAACCTAACTCTTGCTATAAACAATTAGGTCTGCAGCAAGTCATTTGAATGTATTCAAAAAACACCCAACTACTTAAGTGTTTTTGCGTATTTATACAATGTAAAGCAGGGGGTCGGGGGGTTTCCCCCCAGACATTTTTTAGCAAGTCATCTGTAATTTTCCCGTATTCTGGTGCAGCCACAGCTCTCAGCTTTGTAAGCTGCTCATAGGCTTTAGTTTATGTAACATTTAAAATATTTGTTTTATTACTCTTAAGCTGCCCTTTTAACATGCTGCAAGCATCATTTTAAATAAAGATTAAAAAAAATATCTATTTAAAATGATGCTTGCAGTTTATGTTACCGCCTGCTTTACATTGTATAAATACGCAAAAACACTTAAGTAGGTGGGTGTTGTATTTGAATACATTCAAATGACTCGATGTAGACCTAATTGTTTATAGCAAGAGTTAGGGTGCAATTCTGCTTAGGGTACCCAAATAGCCAGCAGCGGCACTGGGGGGGCCCAACAGAAAATGTGCCCTGGGGCCCTTGAAATGGTAATCCGGGCCTGACTGCTCCCCACAATCTCACTGTTCACCCGTGTGCGCTTTGGGGAAAGAGCAGGCTTGTTGGCTCCCTTTGCAACAGACACGGGCGAGGAGAATCACATAAATAAAGAAATTATGAACAGTAGGGACATGTGCATAACAGCGTTCTACAGTTCCCAATCTTCAAATTAGTTTTTATTTGTCAAAATTCTGTCTTACGTTTGCTGAGAAATAACTCATTAAAATAATAGGTCCGTTCTATGACATGGCGCTCATAGCGCTAACAGCGCTAACACGTATGGCCTCCTCCGACATGCATGCCCCTCGTCTTTAACTCTAAATATTTGCAGTGGTGTCATAAAAAACATCACTAAACTTTAGTTTAAATGTCCTGTCAAAAGCTTTTGTAGTCATTTCGATCACCACTGTCCCAACAGCCCACTAACATGACTGAGAGTGAGTGAGGCTGTGAAGGCTATGCTCTGGACTCGTGTGCTCTGGGACAGGGGCGGTACAAACATAGCAGACGGCTCATAGGGCACTAGGGGGGCACAAAAGGAAGGCCCCACTAAAAAATATATAACAAAAATAACTAACATTATTAGTAAAAAAAAATATGTGCCGTTTAAAAAATGAATATCCTTGAAATTGTATGTATTCTGTTTCTTTTCTTACATAGTATTAATGATGGGGCAAGACAAATTGTGTTGTTATTAATAAGTACTTGGTATCGGTATCGGTATCGGTGAGTACTCAAGAGCAAGTACTCGTACTTGTACTCGGTTTGCAAAAATGTGGTATCGGTGCATCCCTACTTAGAGTAGATTTTCCAAGTATTAGAGACTATGTAAATAAAACTAACCGTGGCTTTTTAACCTTTGCTAATGTGTCATCCCTTACAAATAATTTAGTTATTTATTTCAACTAATTGCCATCCAGTCAAAAATGCAAAAAGGTATTATTTCATATTACAGAGATATGAAAAATGATTTGTACCACAATGGGGAAATTTCATCATTGTACACATAGCATCAAAGGATGGGTGGCCTTTATGTAGCAGTAGTGTTCAGTGTAAGGATGGGTGGGCTTTATGTAGCAGTAGTGTTCAGTGTAAGGATGGGTGGCCTTTATGGAGCAGTTGTGTTCAGTGTAAGGATGGGTGGCCTTTATGTAGCAGTTGTGTTCAGTGTAAGAATGGGTGGCCTTTATGTAGCAGTTGTGTTCAGTGTAAGAATGGGTGGCCTTTATGTAGCAGTTGTGTTCAGTGTAAGGTAAAAAATCTAAGTCAATTAAAATTTGGATGAAATCTAAATTGTGATATCATCTTTTTACCATATATGTATGTATGAAACCAGAAATTAGCGTAAAAGAAACCTGGTCAGACATGCTGTCTATATCTGGATGAGAGATGCACTCTGATGTGTCATTAGGTCAAAGGTTTCTTTGGGACCATAAACTGTACCTCTTCCTGAAATGGTTCAATAGTGATTTGACTGTTGTGATTGGGACCCTGCTATAACCTTAAAGCTGTAGTTTCCTGAAATAAGAAATTGATTAAAAATGTCTCTTCTATGATGTAAAGTTGATTATCTGTAATTTTTTTAACTTTACGTTGTTCTCCTAGCCCCTATAGCAACATCAATCCCAGTTTGCGGGACTTTGATCAGTAGTTTCGACGTTTGACATTTTGATTGTTTTGAGTGGCATGATAGTCCACACACAACCTAATGTGATGTTGCTGTTGAGGCCGGGAGAGAGACTGAAGTAAAATTCAAATACAAAACTATTAATTTTATTACATATTATTTTACTTAACCTCTGGACTGCAGCTTTAAGGCCTTCAGATGGACAGTAGTTAACTATGGGCAGGCACTGTATATTGTTACTCTCTTTAGTCACAAAGTTACATTGAAGGTCAGCTGAGTCCAGTCCAGTCAAGTGAGCATTTATCCTTTTGTCTTGCCTCCGCCCCGTACCCCGAACACTTGAGCGTTTATGTTCTGATTTCCACTTTTAAGGCGACATGCTGCCCTGTGGCGAGGCACACACATCCATGGTCATGAGTGGTGCGTGTGAAGGTAATATTGACTAAAGTGAGAACGAGCTGTGGAGTCCTTCGGGACCAAAGTGTCCTTGATGCTGGGATATCTATAATCTGTTTGGTACAGCTCCTGTGAATGAGACACATTGTATTATATTAGCAGCTCATAGCATGCTCAAAATAAAAGGCACTGCAAGTATAAAGCCTTGAGTCTTTTCTTCAAAGATGAAATGTTTGTTGCTATGTCAAAGAGGCTGCATATACTGTAACATCAGAAAGAAGTTTGCCCTTTTTCTCATATTTTTTTCATTCTCAGTTGGAGAAAATGAGGGCACGCTTATGTAAGGTTGTCGTCATGTCACGAATAAAAATTTAATATAGTCACTATACCACTCTTATGTATTCACACTGGGATAAAACACAGCTTTCTTTACCCGCTAAGCGGTTATTTTTGCCCTCAATTGCTATGTTAGTCCCTAATGTGCAAAGTAATTTGTGAAATCACTTTGCTCCACAAAATGGATCTGCAAACAGTTTAGTGTTATGAACTGATGTATGTTCATTCAGCTGCAAGTGTCTCTCTTCACTACAGGATTCATCTGAACATAGTGTGCTCCTTATTCTTAAACAATAGTGAGCTATACAAAAGTGACAAAAGAGTAGGTCAAAATAAAAACTTGTCTTGCACAATACATAACAATTTGATTTTAAATTTGACCTATAATCAAACACGTACTTGCATTTTTTGTCTTAGATTAGAAGTAGCCCAAAAATAGCCACAAAAGATCTTGGCTTCTTACAGTTTGTGTTAGTTGCCGAGCAGCACAGCACTATTTGATATATGAGGGTCTCCCCACCAGCTGCTTGTTACTATTAGTGAATAATTAGTGGTTTAAACTGGTCAGTCTCATACCATCTTTATTGATATGTAATGATTGGATTTGTGGTGATGCCGGTGATAGATTTGGTGAGGTTTGCAGACGTGACTTTGCCGGTCTCCTGTGCCTCTCTTTCTTCTCTCAGAGATGATGTCATCGTTAGTCTCTTTTTCTGCTCCTCTTTCTGCTCACTCCACTTTAGTCTCTTTGAGTTTTCAATCACAGCCTTTTACTTCAGAGACCTGTGTTACACAACCTTTAAAATGCAGGTAGAACAAGAGTTGATTTTAATTTGGAAAAACAAACAAAAAACTAAAGTCTTGATGAAAAAATCCATGTATCCAGTCGTGCAGTCAGCTGTTATCTGGACAGACACCTGTTGTGGTTCAGCTCACCTCAGCGTCCTGGGACTGTGTGCTTCTGAACAACAATCAATGGCAGTAATCCTCAAAAACCCAAACTTTTATTCAAAAATACAAACTAAAATGAAAGTGTTTGTGTGAAGTTTAGCAATTATTTGTGTTCAAAGCATTTCTGTCTGATTTAATTTCCTGGAACATTTGATTTTGTTATCAGTGCATTCATAATTGCTAAACAGTCAGCTAACCATCTGCTGTAAACTTCTAAACAAAAACATTCACACAGCTGTTTGTATTAATTCCTCTCTAAAGTTAATTATTTCTGTGTCTGTAGGTGTATGGGGCAGTCAGGTGTTGGTCCCTAAGCAGGTGAACGCGGTCCTGGGGAAGAACGTGACCCTGCGGTGCACAGTGGAGGTGGGCTCGAACCTGACCCTCACTCAGAGCTCATGGGAACGCCGACTCCCGACCGGCTCTGTTACTGTGGCTGTCTACAATCCCAGGTTCGGCATCTCCATCCCGCCAGAGTTCAGCCAGCGCCTCTACTTCCGCTCGCCCTCGTCCCACGACGCCACCATCGTTCTGGAAAACGTGGGCTTCTCTGACGTCGGGATGTACACGTGTAAAGTTGCCACGTTCCCGCTCGGAAATACTCAGGCCTCCACCACTGTCACCGTGCTCGGTGAGAGCTTCAGAGCAACAAATGGAATGATGTGGTTAGGAATATGCACAAGAGATAGTTACTGAGAGTTAAATGTGTGATCTTATCTGCAAAACTGCTGACTGGTGTTCATTGTTGTATCATCATGGGTATCTTTTTGTTAGTCCTGCCTGAAAGAACGATAATTGCAGTATCAACTCCTGAGAGTGGTAGAGCAGGTTGTTTCCCTCTTTGTACTAACCTTGTAATTTTTTTTCTTTCTAATCCATATTTATAAAACTAAGTGGAGCCTAAAATCTATGTGTCTGCGGGTTCAACTGCCCTCATCGATGGTGGTAATGAGACGGTGGTGGCCACATGCATTGCGGAGCGGGGCAGACCTGCAGCAGAGGTGTCCTGGGAGTCTAACCTCTTCGGTCAGTCAGATGTTCAGATTTATAATGAGGCCAATGGGACGACCAGCACTCAAGCGAGGTACCTGTGGCAGCCGACACGCCACGTCCAGGGCCACACCCTCACCTGTGTGGTCCGCCACCCCGCCCTGCAGTCCGACTTCAGAATCCCCTACCAGCTCAATGTGCAATGTGAGTACCGATTTAAATGGTTTTATCATATTGTGAGATGGAGAATCATCATAGGCTTGCATCTAACTTTATTCTGACTAAAGATCAGAGCTTGACCTTAAACTCTTTGTGGCTACTATTCCCCAAAAGTTACTGGCCATTTAAATTTTAACTAGCCTCACTTTAAAGAGCTGGAATAATTTAATTACATTAAATTTAGTCATGGCGATTACTCAAATATTTAGACATGAAAATATAACTGTGTTTTAGTTAATTCTATGTTTTATGATTGGTTCAAAATCTGGATGCCTATAGAGTTTCAAAAAAGAGGGATTAATGCATGAAATTCAACTGGACAAAGTGAGATTTTACTCAGTGCTTCAGCTCCTTCATAGTTCAGTAAACATTTTGAGGTGTCGAGGTTGTAAAGCCATAATAACATAAAAGCCGTCAGTGTTTATTTTCTTTGTAATGTGAGTTTGTCCTGTTTGCACATAGTGTTATACTGTGTGACCTCAGAGCATATTGAAAGGCAGGCTCATATCTCTGGGCCATTACTGCCCTCACTCTAAAGCAGGAAAAGACAAGCTGTCCTCGAGCCACTGTGAGCTGATGTGAAGCAGGCTACAATTACTATAAGGGCTACCTTTATATTGTTGTGTTGACGTTATTTAAACAATGCCTTCTTTTTGTAGATGCCCCTGATATTTCAGTTGTTGGTTATGATGGAGACTGGTACGTCGGTCGAGAAAATGTTCAGATGACCTGCAAAGCAAACGCCAATCCTCCTGCTCACCACTTCAGATGGATAAGGTACAATTGTGTTACATTTACTAGTTACAGTCTGGTATATGCTAGACCAGTGATTCTCAAACACTGGGTTGGGGACCGAAAGCGCGTCGCCAAAGATTTTTGATGGGTCACCCAAATTTTTCAGTTCAAGAAATTTTTGGGGGTATGTCCATAATCATCATCAAATGGACAATAAAATACATAATTTTAAATGTGTAAAAATGTCATTAAATAAGCATAAAACAAAAAATAGAACACCAGAATTATTACAAAAAATCACCTTAACATACAGAACAAAACTCAAAAGTTGCGTAGAGATGAATAGGTCCCCTGATAAAAAGTTTGAGAGTCTATAACAGTGATGTGGGTACCACTGGTGGTACTTTGACCTGATTTTGTCCTGCTTAGTCCTGGTTTGGTGCTTAAATAGACCTAGTTTAGTTCTGATGTAGACCTAGTTTGTGTTAGTTTGGACATGATTTAGACCTGGTTTAGTCCTAGATTACACCTGATTAAGACCGAATTTAGTCTTGGTTTCTATGTGGGTTTGTCTTAGGTAGTACTTTCAACACCAAATATTTCCTTGGTGTAAAAATTTAAGAACCACTGAGCTAGACCTTTGGAGTAATTATTATTTTAGTGCTGACTCATGGTTTGCCCTGAAGTGCCATTGTCTCCTGTGTTTCAGATTAGACAGTGAAATGCCAGAGGGCGTGGAGATAATAAACAGCACGCTGCTCTTCCTGCGTCCGCTCCAGAGAAACGACTCCGGAGTTTACAGGTGTGAGGTTGCCAATGACATCAACCTACGCAGTCGCGACGTTCGCATCCTGATCCAAGGTGAGCTCCCCTGAACACAGCTGACTCCTATAGCCCTGCCTCTGCTGCTGTACCACTGTTGGCTGCACTATCGCTCTGTGACAAATGCCCTTCGGATGAAACGTGAGACAGAGTGAGAGCAGCCGGTACGGGTCACACTGTCACACTGTCATTCACCTCCGCTGTTCTCTGTCGTCCATGTAATAATGTGTCCGAACTAGGGCTGGGAACCTCAGGGTACCTTACGATTCGATACATGTCTCACGATACAAATAATATCACAATATGGCGATACTGCGATAATTGACACATTACATAAATGATGTATTACTGTTTTTAATAACAAATTATTTACTGTAATGAAAAACATTTAATTTAATAATTAGAACTTAATTAGAGAAGTTGACTTTCTCAAAATAAAAATAAATTAAGTACAGCCATTTAAATTTTGTGAAATATACAGAAAATTATTCATTCTGATATACTGATACAGCAGCTTGCCATATCGATACAGTATCATAAAAATAAATTACATTATACTGGTCAATATTTTGTCCCACCCCTAGTCAGAACCACTTCGACCTCACTGTCCTAGCACTGATTCCATTCAATAAGTCTTAATTAATACCTGATTAGCTTTGATTAATCCTCAGATGTTGTCATGGGGATGTGTCTTGACCAAACAGCTGCTAATATTTAGGATAGCCCACAGTGCACTTGTGGCCTGGCATGTAGTGCTTGTTACTGTGCTGAACGCTCTAAGCATGCTCCTCTGTTTTCATAAACTCTGTCTGAAGCTGTTTCTGAATGAAGTGTGTGTGATGTGATTTCTCTTACATCTCTCTCGCCCGCCCTCTGCCACTGCATGTCTTTCTGCTTGTGTCATGCAGTAAGAGGCACAAGCCTGCAGCCTCTCTGTGAGATGATGTCCCAGATTCATAAAACATTAAGCACTTCTTTTCAACTCTTATTTATTATTTATCATCCATATTTGATTTTCCTTTGAGAGGACCTGTATGTCTGTGTGCGGACTTACACATGTCGACGTGCCCTTCTTTATGAGCTGTTGTGTTGGGTCCATCTAAGACTGCAGTCCTCCGGGTTCATGTTTCGGATCGCTCACATCTGGCCTGGCATTTAGTTTGAAGTGGCACAGCCCCATTAAGGCTTTTAGACTCAGACTCTTTCCAGTGCTTCAGCTCCTTCTGATTATGGCCTTGGCTTTTCTGTTTAGTGGATATCACTCTTCTGGTTCAACTATAGACTCACAGTGGCAATGCAAGACTACTGTTTCATAAAAATGTTTAATCCGATTAGATAGATAGATAGATAGATAGATAGATAGATAGATAGATAGATAGATAGATAGATAGATAGATACTTTATTAATCCCCTAACAGGGGAAATTTATTTGTCTGGAAGCAACAGAACATTTATAATAATACACCAAATATACACATGGTCAACGACAGCTGTTATACAGTCTTATTGCAGATGGGATGAAGGATCTCCTGAACCTCTCTGTTCTACAGCGCAGAGAGAGGAGTCTCTTACTGGTCTATTGAGAATCTTTGGGATGTGTTGGAGAAGGGTTTGCGTAGTCCATGAATAATACAAAATCTTGGTGAAAAAATGGGACATAAATAAATCTTGTGACATTGTAGAAGCTTATGGAAACAAAGCCAATGCGTGCTGTAATAAAAGCTATTATAAGTATTTTTTGTTGTGACTTTTTTTGGGCTGGGCAGAGTGTATGATCTCATCTATGTTTCTGCAATAAAATCTACTTACAACTTCTTCTGATACCACTTTCATCTCAACCCTACCATACTTACATTTTTTTGTGGCATTGTAAAGTTAAGTTACCTGTGAAAATGCTGCAGACAATGCCTCCTCCGCTCCTCCTGTCACTGTAGAGGCCACTTGGGTCCACATCTCAATGGGTTTCTGATCCTTCTTCTCTGATCTTCTCTCTGTTCTCAGCTTGTTTTGGGCAAATCCAATGACCTTCTTCTTCAGAGTCTCAAGTACAGCACTGATCTGAAGAGAGTCAAAGTAATGTCATCATAGCCATACTTACATAAAGATCAAAAAATGTATCCTTTAAAAATAAACATCAAGAAGGAATGTGCAAGATTTTAGACAAACCTAAGCCAAGCTGTAAAATGGGACTATTGAAGGACTAAACCAGCTACATAAACAAGGTAAAAGCCAGCACTAAAATTGGTAAGGTAAGGTAAGGTAAGGTAAGGTACACTTTAGAGGAAATTTGTCCTCTGCATTTGTCCTCAATCCCACTGGGGCAACCTGTCAGGAGCAGTGGAGCGCAGCGCCCGGGGACCCATCTCCAGATCTTGAGCCAGGATCTAGGTCAGGATGTACCTAGCTGGAGGATTAACCTATGTACATGTTTTGGGTTGATGGGGGAAACTGGAGTGCCCGGAGAAAACACACCCAGACACGGGGAGAAACATGCAAACTCCACACGCCCTGGTGCCCGGGACCTTCTTGCTGTGAGGCGACAGTGCCAACCACTGCACCACCGTGCTGCTGGTCGGTGTGCATAGAGTCTGTCTAACCTGGAGAAACTAACCGGGGGAAAAACATAGACTAAAGCAGGAGCAAACGGGGACTAAATCAAGCCTAAACTGGACTATACTGCCTTGACAACAACATACCTCTTCAGGGGAGCGCGTGCCCAGTTCTTTATGCAGTTGCTCTGGGTCGAGGTCTGGATGTGGACTTGGGCTCGCGGGCTGGTTTGTAGACTGGCTCGCGCACTGGTTTGTAGGTCTCGTGGACTGGGTTATAGACTGGCTCGCGCGCTGGTTCGTAAATTGGCTCGTGGACAGTTTTCTGAGTGCGGTCAACAGCTTAATCTGGTCCTCCTTCGGCCAGTTACACAGCACCCTGCGCGGTGACTCTTCCCTCAGCTCAATGTTCCGTTTAGTTCGTTTACGAGGCGGTGGTTTCATGTTTAGTTAACGTACACTCTCCTCCCAAAACAATGAGTCGTGCTATTCAAACAGACGTCGCTAATCCTGAAAGATATGTGTTACTTACGTACACATTTCGACAGAGTTTGGAACTGTTGCCGCCATTGACTTCCGTAAACATGTTTCTTCTAGGTCTTTTGCAGGGTTAGGAAAGAAAAAGCGCACTGCCGCCGCCTACTGGTTTGAGATGTGTAGTCTTTTTTTTTTCTTTCTCTGTGTACAGTAGTGTGGTGGAGCACTGGGGCCACAGAGGATAGAGCAGTGTGCAGCAGCCGGGTACCATTGGTGCAGCAAGCTCTGATACTACTAGTTTTTTACCGACGCCAGGCGGTTATGTGATCGCCGGCGTTGGCGTGTGTGCGTGCGTGCGTTCGTGCGTGTGTGCGTGCGTGTCTGTGATCAAGATAACTCAAAAACTACTGCACGGATTAGGATGAAGCTTTCAGGGAAGGTCAGGACTGGTTTAAGGAAGAGGTGATTAAAATTGGGTAC
>JAVQKG010371248.1:0-11134 GCA_036025885.1 Hypseleotris bucephala | reverse complement strand
GTAGAGACCTGCACGGGACTGACTTTTCAATCCCACTCCCGCCCGATCCCGAAGACTTTCTGTCCACTCCCGCCCAATCCCAAGAGCCTCCCGCTGTCTGCCCGCCCGAGAGATCCCCGCGGGTCCCGAGGATTTTTAATATGAACCGTGAAAACGCGTTTTTATCGTATTTTTCCTGTGCGCACCGTGCAAAACTTGATTGAAAGGCACTCATACTGTGCTGCATGTCACGTGACATGCTCCAGGGGAAGAGCATCTTAGAGGAGCGGACTGTCTGCTGCGCGCTCACTCACTGACCATAGACTGAACTGTGACACTCACACAACTCGGGATTGCACGGGTCGGGACCCGATGTGTTTTGGTCTGCCGCTAGCTCCCGCCCGAGACCACGTAGGCTAAATACCTCCCAATCCCGAAGGATTTGTGACGGGACCCGCGGGATTTCCCGCCAGTTGCAGGTCTCTACTTGGCATTATCACTTTGTCATACATAATTTCAATCAAGGTCTAACACAAGCTGAAATAGCAGTGTTCTTATCGTTTTTATCGTGATAATCACTTAATTAACTATGTCAGGATTTCGGGAAAATAATAGTTGTTTTCTCGTTATAACGACTTAATTAGGATTTCGGGAAAACGAAAAAAAGATAAGTTATAAACATGCAATCCTCAGGATTTATATTCACAGTGGTCAAATAACCTTTTAAAGCTTTATATTAACATTACCCCTGTGAGGTTTAATGCTTCTTTCATCCACTTGGTGCCACTGTTGTCCACCTAATGGGTCCAGTTTAATTCACTGAAAGGCAAGTTGCATTTTGAGGGAAATTATTAGTTGTGCTCCGCAAACAAAAAATCATACAAATATAAGTCATACCCATTCCATATTAAAAGGAAAATCTTACTTTTTATTCTTTTAGTACAGTAATATATTGCAATGTAATTATTATTTGACGTGACAATAACATTTTTTTTTTATTATAACATATGCAATGACAGTGTTCTTGTAATTACAATTAAAAAGTGCATTGAAAAAGCCAAGTAGCTGTGACCCATAATACCGACAATGCAGAGGGTTATTATGTAGGCTAATGCTCACTGCAGAACACATTTATTTCTTTTAGGCCTGTCCATGGAATCATTTGGTGCAAACTCCATTTCTCTCTGTACTTCTGCTTGGAGCTCTTCTCTCCTGTGCTGCTCCTCAGCCTTCTGTTCCTGTGACAGAAACTTCTTCTCTCTTTTGGACATCTTTGTTGCCCTTTTGAACATCTTTACTGTGTAGTACTTTCCACCATTCTGCATTACCATTGTCTCTATTTTGTCCAGCAGTTCATAGACCTGCTGAGGCTCAGTTATTTGATTGTTGAAGACATGATATCTCCCATAACACGTTTCTATGAGCTGTTGAAGATCTTCACTTTTTGATATAAACTGCTCTATTGTTTGCTTTTTAAGTTTGTCCCCGTGTGTGAACAGTACAAATGAGAATCTAGATGCGTCCATACCAAATGTACTTTGTATCAATTTCACTGTCTCTTTCTCTTCTTCAGTGAACCTACCGAGCCTTAAAACTACCAGGAAAGCATGTGGGCCAGGCGCGGACATAGAAACACATGTTGTAATTTTCTTCAATACCTCTTCTTCGGTAAAATTGGTGTCAAACAAGCCAGGGGTATCTATAACAGCCACACTGTGACCTCTAATCATCCCCTCCGATCTCTTGCATTGATAAGTCCAGGACACAGAAGACAATTCTGACTCAAATTCCTCCCGTCCCAGGATGGTGTTCCCTGCTGCACTTTTTCCAGCCCCTGTCTTTCCCACCAGGATGATCCGGAGTTGGTCTTTCTGCTTCTTCTTTGAGCCTATGTGGATAAAGCATATGGCTGTTTCACATCATAATGTAGGGCAAACATGACGACATACAGTAGCAACATTTAAAAACAACATTCTTAGAGCAGCAGTGAAACCACTCACACCCTTTTCCTGTCATTGTCAGTTGATGTTTGTGCAATAGGAGTGACACAGCAAAACTAAAATTAGTGACATATTTCTTGTATAAATATCTAATGAAACATACAACTCAATTTGAGCTTTTACCTAATACTTTATTTTATTTTATACAGCAAATCAACTTTGAGCAAGTATCATCTTGATATATAAACATTCAATAAAATATCATCCGCAGAAATAAACATGTCTTTCATTTATGTTACAATATAATAAACCTAGACTTTTAACATATTTAATGCTGCTTTATATATGACAAGGAATGTGAATAAACAATTTGTCTATAAACACAAAAAAATCACATATAGCCTTTATACTGTACATATAACAAGGAAAATCTCTTGATTTGATAAAGTGATACCTTTCTTGCTAAATGAATAATTAAGTGTTCTTGTCCTCAAAGGAAGATATCACCAGTTGCAAATACTACATAAACAAAAGAACAACAATGTAGCGATCCAGACAGATTCCCTTAAAGGTCAGTCTGCGGGTCACTGTATGCTGCAGCCCTTGGACACATGAATAGATAAGGCTCCGACAGTTGCTCCCACAGCTGCTCCGGCTGCGACTCCCACGGCCAAACCAATCGGACCTCCGACAAGTCCCAGCAGTCCCCCGATGGCGGCGCCGCAGGCTGTTGTTATGGCGATCACCGGTGCAGCCGTGAACTCATTTGATCTCTCCGCTCTCATTCGGGCTTGATCATGATATCGGATATTCACGCTTTTTTCCTCTCTGTAGTAGACGTTTCCCGAGTATTTAGCCCTAAGTTTCTCCAGCTCTTTTATCCGCTGTTCTTCCAGTTCCTTCATCAGTCGCTCCTTCTCCTTCTCAATGGCGGCCTCTGCTTTTAGAAACATCTCATTGGTGTAATAGCCTCCTCCATTTTGCATGACCATCTTCTCAATTTTATCTAGAAGCTGGTATGTTTGTTTTTCATCCTTTTTTTCATTGTTGAATACATAATAGCGGTTGTGGCACCTTCTAATGATCTCCGAGAGGTCTGCGCTTTCTGCAATGTAGGACTCAACGCTTTGGTTCCTCAGCTGGTCTCCATGAGTGAATAAAACCATGGTATAGTTGGCTGCATCTTCTCCAAAAGTGGTCTGAATCATCTGGACGGTTTCCTTCTCCTCCTTGGTGAACCTGCCCAGCTGAAGACACACCAGAAAGGCATGAGGACCAGGAGAAGATAGGGAAATGCACATCTTAATTCTCTTCAGAACTTCTTCTTGAGTAAAGTTGGTGTCAAACAGGCCAGGAGTATCAATCACAGCAAGTTGGTGACCTCCAATAAAACCTTTGGCTTTCTGGCATTCGGATGTCATTGAAGAAGGGGATAATTCCGACTCAAAGGCCTCTCGTCCCAGGAGGGTATTCCCCGCGGCGCTCTTTCCGACTCCGGTTTTGCCGACCAGTACAAGCCTCCACTCATTCTGATCGTAGCCCTTATAGCCTGTCGGACACAAATATACCACTCAATACAATGTGGACAGGTGTCTCGTACAAACTCCTAATGGAAAACCTTATCTGACTGCATTCTTTTTGTCACATGAGAGATTATCTGATACACACAACATTAGTTTCAGGAAGGACCAGAGTTCACAAGGTGATGTTTGGAATGGTATCTACTTTTAAGGCCAAGGGAAACCTAGTTTGTTGTTCTGCAGGATAGACTGAGTGATGTGCTGTGAAGGATGGAAGTCAGACAAAACTGGAAAGTACAAGACAGGAAAGAAGAGAAAATACAGAGCATGTTTTATTCAAGAAAGATAAGCGCATATTTTAAGTTATAATTAATGAACCAATGAATCTTTACTGAGGTACTCAAACATAACACTACCAACTTACATCATATTCATAACCTAACCTTTGACCTGAAAGCTACAACAATCCATTGTTGCACCTAGTCTTGTTTGTCCAGTTTTTTTGCTGGGGTTTAAATACATATATCAAGCCTACAAAGCCTACAGTATAAGGCATTTTACCTGAATTGTATAGTTTCATGTGATTACAACATTATTTAGACTTCAATCCTCTCTGCAACTTACTTTTGGAACCTGTCCCATCATTTATAAAACACATATTTATGTAATACAATTTGATTTAAGGAAATATCAATCGTCATAATAATTTTTAACAAGGCATATAAATATTCTGACCTCCGTATCCACTCATGTTGAAAAGTCTCCAGATGATGAAGTCTTGCTGTAGTGCGTCAGGTCATGTGTTGGTGCTTCTTTGACACTGGCTCATGCCTCACGTCTTTTACATGCCAGTGGGTGTTTCTTTGTTTTTCTGACAAACTGGATTTTCAAAGAACTCAGACTTAGAAAAGAAACCATACAGCAATGGGAGTGTATGCAAGACCTTTTATGCAATGAGCAATGCTATGAGGATACTGTAAGTTTACTGTATGTACAGTATATTACAATATCTGACACAGCTGATGGTTTTGTGGAACTTTTTGTTGAATATTGCATGACTTGTTGATAGCATTTTTCTATCAGTGGTGATGCTCTCACAGTCAATCATCTGACTATTTTTTAGGGTTTTACTTTTGTTTTGTTGGAGCTCTGCCAGGCATGAGCAACAATGAAGTGACTTCTAAGAAATGGTACAGATACCATTGTCATGTGATTATATAAATTATCTGATGATTTTTTTAAATATACATTTTTATTAAATAAAAATATGAATGTTGTGATATGAGTGCTTATAGAGAATGGAAATATATAATAACAAGTGACAAACAGCTCAGTGACCAAATCTGTTTTGAAACATAAGGAAACATTGTTACATCAGTGTCACCATCTCTAAAGCCATAAGATGTCAAAACCTACATCAGGTGGACTTCAGGAGCAAAAGATAACACGTGGTACAACTTTATTTTTAAAGTGGGAAGTGAGGGTGTGAAGTGATATATGTGTGTGTGTAAGTAAAATCATAATTCGGACCCATTGATAGAATGTTATTCCTGCATTCACCACTAGATGTCAGCATTGACTGGGATTTGACAAGCTGAACTAACCACTGAGCTTCCTGTCAGCGCCACACTAAACTACTGCTCATTCAGGTGTCCAATATTTACATTTGGTAATTGTCTATTTTGTAGGCTTGATTGGCTCCCTACCCGGGGCTCTGTTTCAACAAGTCAGGGCCACTGCATTCCAAATTAATTTTTACACTCACTGGTCACTGAATTATTCACTCAGAGGCTGTTGTGCACACCACTCTTTTAACTGGTCTATTACCTGGCATTCAGGTCTAGAGCTTAGGATGTGAACGCTATTGTTATACTGGTGACAAGACAACAAGTTCAATTACAAAACATTAGCATATGATGACATTTCAAGGCTGTTGTCATGGAGTTTGCATCAAGATCTGTGAAGAAGGTTTGTTGTATTTTTAGATATTAAACCAGGTCTTTTGTCTTCCCATCTTTCTGCCTCTCACGTCGCTGGCAGGTTCTTTCAACAAGGTATAAATTTGGGAAATCTGTCCCATTTAAATTCTCACTCAGTCTGTCCTGTCAGAGTGTTGACGCGTTAAGTGGCTCAGGTTTTTATTCAGAGGCCATCAGCCGCGATTTGGGTCATTTCTTTTATTGTCAGCTTCCATGATTTCTGGGGCTCAATAAAAAGAACTATTAAACACAGTTAAAGTTGACGCGAAGTTCTTTCGTGCCTGGATTATAAAAAAGAGTCTTAGACATCTATTGTGGTCCCATGCAGAGATACCATTTTCACAAATTTACCAAGTGTCAGCTGAAGGTCTATAGATTTGAACCAACTGTGCCATCAAAAATGAGTGTAAGCAGTGGCATAAAGATGTTAACCATAGTAGTTGATGGCAGCTTCACATGATTAAGCTGGCAGGCACAGGTAAGACTAGATTTACCTCACTGTCCTTGAGGGGAAATTGCCCTGTGCATTTAATTAACCCATTAGTGTGCCCAGGGCAACTGTACTTAATGGTAGACAGGGCCTTGGTCAAGGACATGGCTAACAGCCATTAGCTATGGTTCACCTAAACATGAGCTAGTAATTAGCCAGTCATGTTTCCTATACAATAAAAGACTCTTCCATTGCTTCAAACTAACTTCATTGTGGATTAGCATTTACTAAATAGATATGGTGGGCTCTGTGGTTCATATATGAACAAGCATGGAGCTAAATTAAATACAAACTATTAAATACACACAATTTATGGTCTGTCTCTGAAATCTGAAACAATAAAGCCAGTATCAATATAGGCCACAGCTCACAATGACAAAGCACAAATGCAAATTCTTATGCTTTCGATCTAATGTTGTCATTAATTTGGTATAGCTAATTTTACTGTAATATAAGTAACAATAGTTAACAAAGGAACACAGCCACACTATTGTAACTGCAAAGCTCTTGCTGCTGAGGCCTAAAGTCTGTAACAGCCTTTAATCCTTAATTATAACCACTAGGATCTGAACCCATCTCATTTTAGATACCATCCATAACTGTGGTGTCCAGCTACAATGGCTTGTGCTGCACATTATTACGGTGTGACGGGGACGTGTCCAGTGGTAAAGTCCTGATGGCTGTGATAAATGAGGGGCCAGCATGTAAGTGACACTACTGTGTGAGAATATGTCACTTCAGCCGCGAGGTGAGTCCCGCTACGTTCTTGAAATAGTATATCCTATAATAAGAGAAAAATCCCACCGAGACATGACAAATGAGATCCAGTAGGATTGTTTTTTAGGGCTGCAGAGGTCCAGAGCTCCCCAGGGATGAGTGGTCCATGGTGGGATGTGTGCTTTTCCCAATGGGAAGACACCCCCTAAAGAGTGCCATTTCTCCCTGGAAAAAACAAGCTACACAATTACACTGGTAGTTTACAAAAGTGATACATCAGCAAATGTGACAAGGTGAAATAAAGTCACCCTCAAGGACTAAAACAGCCGACACAGCTTGTAGAGTTTATAGGCAAACTTCGAACTATAACGTTAACTTTTAATGGCCATAGGTGACAATGGATATACTCCTATCTAATAAAGTCTGCCTCAATTGTACAGCACATCCCATAAACCATGATGTTTCACTTATTATGTCTGGTGAGATGGCCAGTTAAAATACATGTGCCATCAAGGTGTTCTGGAAAGCCATTTCAAATTTTGTGCCACTGAATGTACTGTTTATGAGTTTGGTGCTTGGCACCCAGCAAGAAGGAATGTTCAGTTCAATGTAGATAGTGTTGATTTTTTGGTACTAACCTTCTTCTGCTAGGCTAATGAGAAGCAGAATGTTTCTACTGCTGGGGTGGTGATGGAGGAGAGAGATAGTTCTACTGCTGGGGTGGTGATGGAGGAGAGAGATAGTTCTGCTACAAAGGTAATATCAGGAAAAAAGAGTGAGATGGTTCTCTGCATTTTTTTACCAGTCCTGAATTCTGCCTACACTCATGGCATCTTTCTAATTAAGATGCCAGTGTTTGTTTTTTGAACTGAAAAAGAGAAGTCCACAATTAAACAGAGTCTACTGTATACGACTAAATTAATCTTGGCATAGAGTAGGAGAAATACAAAAAACATGTCAACTATTCAGCATTTGAAATGATGAAATTATGACCCTGGTTTGATTATTTAAATCTGGACTTTACTTTTGTCTTCCACTAACAGGTGCAGCCAGGGCAATTTGCATTTAGAAACAATGGTGTGAGACTAGCATGGAGTTTTCTGACACTCCTGTGAGATCTGATTGATAAAGAACAAAGCCTTGGAAGTGTTCCCCGCTGTGGCATTAATCCACTCTCCCACTCTGTTAGTCTGGTTATTAAAGTTGTTCTGCTCAAAAGCCTTGTGGTGCTTGTTGAGAACAAAAGCAAAAGTTTTAATTGAATAAAAATGTAATTTGCAAGAAAACAGAAAATTGAAACAGAAAATCGGACAGGATGACAGAATTTAAATAATTGAGGAGATTGTATGCAGTTGGCCTTTAGCAAGAACATGCAGTTTACTGTATCCTTGCCAGAAATGTTACTCTGTTGGAATTCCTACTTGAACTGAATGAATTGTCTTCTAGACTTTAGTAAGTAATATTTTTTGAAGTATCATTTAGAGATGTGATGTTGATTGAATCCGACATTTTGAATGGCTCTTTAACGTGAACAGTTTGAATTAAATTCTATTTCTGAAAAAAAGCTGAACCCTGAGACTATTCTTCTTATAATCAGTTTTAAAAAACTTCCAGTTTTTTGAACATCTCTTTGACATGGAAAGATCTCAAGAGCCAAAGTAACAACACTTTCAGTTGAGTATATTTTTGGGATACTCTCTAACCAACTCTGTCTGTTGCATATGTTTTGATTTATGTAGTGGAAATCGGATTTGGACAATGTGTTCCTTGTGACTTTTTTTATTTTGTAAATATATAATATTTAAGTCTTACATACTTTGCTGATTGTCGAGCATGATTAACAGCGGTAAAAATGAACACATGAAGATTTGTGAACAAGTGTAATGAACATAAACACCTGGCAGACATGAAGGTGTCTGGAAAAAAAATGACTTCTTCTCAGATTTACTGAATGACCAGAATACAGCTATACAGCTATACAGATGGTTTTTGAATAGAAATGAAAAGGTGAAAACTCTTTGAAATTTTATGGAAATAGCAAGAAACATTGCAGCTTTGATAAATACATGAGATGTGCCTTCACCTCTGTCTGAGGCAAGTAGACATGAAAAACAAGCTGCACAGATCATTTCCTTTAGCAAACAAATGAATCTTGCCTTTCTTATTACTGCAACCTGTGTATGTGTACTAATAATACCTTTAGTGTGTATCCTACATCGTTTGACCCAACAGACAAACATTCACGACATCGTTTGACCCAACAGACAAACATTCACGACATGTCAAAGCAATGAACAGCAGAAGATGGATGATGTCAAGGTTGTATCCTTTATGCACCATTTGTTTTAATAGTTGTTTCCTTCTTCAATTTGAACGATCCTTCCAACACTGGTTAAAAGTCTAAACCCTTTTTCAATAGCCCTTACACATTTATTCAGTTCTTGTACTAAGGCCTTCAGAAACAATGCAAGAATCTTGACAGACTAATCCAAGCTAGGGCAGATATATAGAAGCTTTAGTTTGCATTGGTTTTAGCAGAGTACATCAATGGAGCAGTGATGTTTGCTCATAATATCTGATCACAGTCTTGTACATCAGAGGGTCATTACATAGAGAAAACATAGCAGAGAACGCTGTGTTAATGCGTTATGAATTACTATGCATATCATGCCAAACTGTTGCATAAAAAAATTGAAAGTGTGATTGCTTGTAGTGAAAATTCAAGTAGATCCAACTAAATAACATAGTGTGCAACCAGTGTGAATGGGACACACTTTTGTATGTTTTAAGGTAAGAATACTTTTGTCATTTCAGAGTATGTTGAGTTATGCAATTGTTACACAGGCTGGTGTGAACATATTCGATGTTTTAGATATATATTGAAAGGAAACTAAGCTTGGTCAAAGTCACAGCACTATTTCCTGACACACAAAAATAAAGCAATATATTTGACTGCATTTACCTGTGCAGGACTGGAGTAACCGAATACATTTAAATTAGATTTTTATGATAGCGCTGCCCTCATTTCCTTGTGGGTAATGTTTCCTCATCACCAGAAATCTCTCTCTCATCTCCTCTGTTCTGTTCCATGTGGAGCCGTAGATCACAGTGACAGCGGTATGATAGTGGATTGGTAGTGCTACAGACTGGAGGAAAATATATTAGAAAAATGACATTTACAGGCTTTGTCTTAGAGTTGTGTTCAGTAAAAGAAGACTTAATGCTACAAAGGCAGGACCAGACAGCCTCACATCACCGCTGGGCACTCACTAAAAGTATTCTCCTTGTGCTCTGCTCTAAAGAAAGTTGTTTATGCTTTTGTCACTTTGATGTGTTTCCTCAGAGCGACTCCACAACCAAACATATTAGGACACAAAACAGCTCCCATAGCTCTAAATGTCAAAGTCTACTTGTAACAGTATATAATAAAATATCTGTTATTACCTATTTGTAGGTTAAAAAGGCGCAACACTCTTTGACAGATTTTTCACATGTTTATGTTTAAACATACAATTTTTTTAAAGAAAAACTTAATTGGATCATTCCTAAATCATGTTGGCTACTGAGTATGTGAGTTGAGTTCATCAGGCTGATTTGCACATTTTCATTTGAACCAGTCTATTGTAACCCTCTGCCTGCTACAAAACCAAAACCAATAAGACTGATAAAGCAGCATTGTTGCTTCTGACCAATAGAGTTTGACTTTTGCATATTTGAATAAAAATACCATAGTCCAAAAGTTCAACCATGACATCTTAGAAAATGATGAACTGTAATGCTAGACTCATCAACAATATTTTTCATACGGCACTTTAGAACCCCATTATTACAAAATTCATAATAAATTCTCACACTAATGCTGTCTCGTTTTGCACACTCACTTTGCCTGTGCATACATAACCATTAATATGCCTGCAACGTCACAGAGGAATTATCCCCAAGCGTGTATTCAAATGAAAGTAGTTTGCTTGCTTAATCTTTAATAATAGTGCAATAGATCATTAGATTTGTATTGGAGGAAGGCTGCTTTTTTGTTTGTTTCACCTCACTAATTAACCAAAGGCCTCCTTCTGATGTAGCATGAAATGAGCTGCACGGGCCTCTTCATGTTCATTATTTAACACGTCACAGGCACTAAGAGCACTGCCACAACCTGTAATTAAACCAGGCCTTTATTTTATGTTGCTCTTAATCTTAAGTAATGCAGAAAATTAACAACGGTCGCTAAACAAGGAGCCCAGTCAAGCTTCAGTGAAGTTTTAAAAATGTGACGGCGAGCCAACAGTGACCATATAAGCTTTATATTGCATATTTTATTGACAATTATAACCAGCTTTATTGCCAATATAGGTGATATTTGTGATAGAAATTAATGAGTTGATTTGTTAAATTGGTGTTTTTTTCTTAGCCATTTGTAATTTTATGGTAATGGAGTTTGGAATGTCTCAGCTTTCAATGTTAATTGGAAATAATCAAAATATTTATTGTATAATAAATTAAATTTGAATA
>JAVQKG010371211.1:0-11465 GCA_036025885.1 Hypseleotris bucephala | reverse complement strand
AGTGGCACAGTGGGTAAGGGTTCAACCTGCAATAGGAGGGTTGCCGGTTCGAATCCCCCCCAAGCGTATACTGTTGTTGTGTCCCTGGGCAAGACACTTAACCCACCTTGCCTATGAATGTGTGTTAGTGTGCCTGTATGATTGTGGTAGTCAGAAGGGGCCGTAGGCACAGAATGGCAGCCACGCTTCCACCACCTTCTCCGATCAAGAAGGCCGTCGGTCTTATAGCAGTTGACGCAGACGCATGGGGAGTTTCGCCAATATACATTTGCTGTTGTTTACGACAGCCTGGGTCTAGTTTTACAGTTATATCTATGCTTTACAGAAGGCTTACAGTAAACAGTTTCCAGAATAATCGAATGTTACCAGTTGTTTTAGTAGCATGGGCAGGATGTCGTCCAGAGCCTGGTGCCCGATGGTGGCGTGAAGCTGCTCAAAGGTTTTAGCTGCAGCCTCTCTGACCTCCTCCAGAGGGTCACACAGAGCCTTCCTCACAGTCGGGACCAAAGACTCAGAGAAGACCAGGACCTAGAAGACAAATGATGACAGGTTAGTACTGTAAGTTTAAAGTCTGCAACTCTCTTAAATCTTAGTCCTGCTGCCTGTCCTGACTGACCGCGTCTTTGCTGGTAGACTTCATGATCTCACTGAGGCCGATGCAGACGCCTTGTCTCTCATCGCTCTTGTCTGACCTCAGTCCATCCTCCAAAATGGGAATAATCTCTGGAAGGATCTTCTCTCCCAGTTTCCTCACTAGATCTCCAAGTGTCCGTGCCGCAATCTAAAACACAACACCACTATTTTTAAGCATTCAACTGAAAGAAAAAATACACACAATTGTAAATGCATTAAACAGGAATGCTACCGTTCGCTTGTCGGGACAGGTTGAAGCCAAAAAGCCCAACAGAAGAGTGAAGAGGGTGGGGAGGATTTCTCGAAGGGTCCTGGGAGTATTGGACACCACAATTTTCCAAACATGAAGTGAAGCCTGACGAACGACCAGCTGAGTGTCCGAGCGTCCCATGTACAGACCAGAGAGGACGCGGTTACGTCGCTCCGCACCGAGGGCACTGATGATGGCCTGGCATAGAAAATATAACAAAATGCTAAGTATGGAGCACAAAAAGTACATTCACAATAGTTAAGCAAAAATTTTTTACAAAGGCTTAAATAGTGATATAAACATATTTAATTTAATAATGTGGTGCTGTAATAGTATGTTGTATACAAAACTAGTGAACATTATTAATATGAAAAGTAGCTCACTTTGTTAGAAGCTGCAGTTCCAAAGTTGTCATCCTCTGAGGCTGTCTCTGTGGTCATTTTTCCTGTGACTCCAGAAATATGGAACAAGAGATCACCAAGCAGCTGCACTGAGCTGAACCTGAAACACAAACATATGACATGTATCCATTAAAGAGTGTTCGCTGAGAGGTACTGTAGGGTAATAACTAAAATCCATGTAAAATACACTGCCCAGCCACACTCATATTTGTTTAGCTTTGTTTACAGCTATGTTATGATGATATGTATTCATAATAGAAGAGTTGGACCACTGACTGCGCAAATGCCGGTGCCATCAAGGGAAAAAAAATCCATTGATTAAATAACCTAGTCATTCAGTATATTCAGGTAGTCAGCTAACCTCATTCTTTGGACACATAATGTTGCTGAACCTAGATCTGACCCAACTACAAAAGGCTATTACCTATTTGCTTAGTAAAATCCAGGTAGTGACTTTTTTTGCCAAATCTCACCTGATTCTCCAGAGATCATCAAACAGACCCTGTTCAAGCTCCGGCAGCAGCAGAGCAATGGCGGTCTCAGCGTACATACTGATGATCCTCTGACCTGCTCTGAGGGCCGTGTCTCTCACATACTCATTCTCATCAGCAAGAGCCTAGAGCAGAAACACACACGCAAGAGTCACTAATGGTTTGAGGCAAATAAAAGTGTTTCGAATCACCAACAGTCACATATACAATTCAATATTACTGCAATCTTGATTTAGTCCAAGTCTATGGATAACACTTAATAGTTATTGCAGGACATAAAAGCAGGGTTTACCTTGAGAATGCAGGGGATGATGGGACCCACATAAGGAGTGAACTTGTCTCCGAATGTGAGAGGAAGATAGATAAACATCATAATGTAACCATCTCTGACGTGTGAGGCTATGTCCACTTTACTGGCAGTTTGGACCACATCTGGCATCAGCTTATCAAGTTTCTCCACTCCCAGACCAGCCATCACCTCCGCCAGACCTGAACACAGACACAGCCATTCAAAAAACATTAGCAAATTTCATAACAATACACAAGAAACTCGTTAAAGAAAAGGCCTAAACAAGTTGATGAAAAGTCAATGTGACTTAAGACCATATTCAAGTTTGATAGTATTCCAATCTTAACACTGAGAGGAAAAGACAGCTAAACTAAATAGGACACGTGAACATGTTTTGTGGCAAGTACTGTTTTGAAGCTACTGCATAAAATAGTAGCATATGGTGGCATTAACTGACCTTGGGCCGCTCCAGATCGATCCACAGAGCTTTGTTCAGAGGCTAGTGTCTCCATGAGCCATGGCAGCAGGTCGTCAAAGCAGGACTCACCCATCCCCTTCACCATAGCACCCAAGGCCTTGGCTGACACTGTACGCACCTGAAAGAAAAGAGAGAACTGCATTTAAGCCACATCTAAATAGTTTATTATTACCGTGACTGTGTTTGCTGACATTAAAACACACCTCAGGCACTGGGTCCAATAGAGACGTTTTGAGTCCAGGGATGACACTTGGCAGGTAAGGCGACAGGTCCTGTTGTTAGACAGAGTACAAGATGTCACAATAATACAATGAATTCAAGATTATACAAAAACCTGTGGCTTGAAATACATTTTGCTATATTATTGTTTACCTTTTGATCAGTGAGGGAGTACATGTTGCCGATGATTTGAGCGGCCATCTTGCGAGTGTCAGTAGATCGATCCTGGAAAGCTCTCTGGACGATGGGCATGATCAGAGCGAGAGAAGGAGCGTCGATAAAGTGGACAAACTTAGTGTCCAGCAGTGTCTGGAGACATGTCTGGGTCTTTCTGGACGGATCTGTGAGAGCGTCCAGCAAGATGGGGGTGATTGCTACATAGGGGAAAGATGGAAAGAAATTGTTAAGACTATATTGTTGACATATATCTGTAATGACCAAACACTGTCCTAAGGCATACAGTCAACATTCACCATTGAAGAACACACATGTTATATGTATACATGTTTGTGTGAGACTGTAACAGAGGGTTGAGAAAAAGAGGTGAAGAAAGGGGAGGAAAACTTTTTTTTTTTTAGTTTTCCTTGCAAAAAACCTGGAACTGCAACTTCAATGTAATCGTCTTACCCAGAATTTCAGGGTTACGGATGACCGAGCCGATCTGCCTCAGAGCTTGTTGTCCGGCCTTCTGCACCTTCACATGGGAGTCGGTCAAGACCTCTGTCAGTTTTGGCACAATACTCGGCAGACACGAGGACAGCTGCTTAGGAGCACAGAACGCCATGGCACCCAGCAACTCCACAGAGCCTGAACAAAAACATAGCGAGTTGTGAAAACTATAAACAAAATTGAAATGATAGTTCTCCATATAACATGAAAAATATATATAAAAACAGATTTAAAACAGGGCTATATATTTTAACTAAATCAGGATATGCTTAACTCGAACCACTCAAAAAGAAGAGTTCCTCCCACCTGCTTTAGTTCTCCATGACTCCTCCTCCAGTGCCACAAGCAAAGATGGCAGCACCAGCTTCACTCCATGGGCACTCAGGTTCCTCATCACGGCTTTGGCACAGTCATCTGCTGCCTGAGGATAAAAAATTACATAGGTGAAAGGACACAGGCCACAATCAGTAATAATTAGTGATCAATAAAAGACGGGCGTGTTTGTGTACCTCTCTGACGTATTGGTTGCCATCTCCAAAGCAGAGCAGGAGGTGTGGCAGCACATGGACAACATAAGGTTCAAACAACTTGCCCAACATGTTACACAACATCTCAAAGGCAAACAAAGAACCTACGAAAAGATAACAGACATTTTATATGGCACTGTCAAACATTTATGGATGAAAACAAAACTAAACAAATATGCCTAGGGTCAATCTATTTAATTGCTGGCAAGCCTAGTTTTACGTATGCGCAGTTGTGAATTTTGTAGACGCTCAAATCCATATGTCTGGCAATAATCATTTGGCCCTTGTAAAACAACACAAACTTAGAGAAAACAAAAGTGACTAGCTGCGTAATATATTTCCTCTGGTAACTGGATGAGGAGATGAGAAGATAAATCTCATTTGGATATGTTATGCTAGTTTAGGGTATTCAATTGACTTGTGTTGAAGAATTGACATCCACTCACCCTCTCTGCGTCTGAAGTTCTTTTTGTCCTGGATGGCATCGGTCAGTGTGGTCATGATGTCCTGTTGTTTTAAGGCCAGGATCCCGAGCCCTTTGACCAGTCCGGCCAGTCCATACGCTGCCCCCTTCCTCTCGGCGTATTTATCACTCTCCAAAAGCAGCTGAAGCAGGTTCCTCACTATACCAGCTGCATCCTCTTTGATTGCAGGGACCAATGGAGGCAGACAGCTGGCCACAGACTCTTGGACCTGAAGGATGGAGAGAATACAGAAACACTTTTCTCTACAGACTACTTGTTAGTTGTATATTTTTTGTCAGACTTTATGGTCCCTGAAGAGATATATTACTCTGCATTTGACCCATACTTCAAATGTCACTGAGGCAACATTTCAGGAACACTGGACAATTACTGAAAGGCAGGTTTATCAAGTAAGCTATTTTGCATTGATATGCTGCAATGTCAATGCCTAATTAATATTTTGTGTTAGCTAGCTCTAAACAGATGTAACTAACAAAGTGGCCAGGGATTACATTTACAATTATAATGCTTCTATCCAAGATGATAACAAGTCTTGAGACATTTACCTGCTGTGAGGGTGTAGATAGAGCAGTAATGAGTTTGGCCACAATTGGTTTAACTTTGGGGTCATTTTTGTCCAGATGTTTGGCCAAAGAGCCCATGAGGATGACCACGCTCTGACGAACAGAGTCGTAGCTGGCGTCCTGAGGTGCGTTCTTCAAAAACTCTTCAAAGACTGGCAGCAGGGAGCTCACATTGTCCTGGTACAAAGACACACAAAAATCAGATTTTACTTTATATTTCAAACTGAGAAGATGATTTTTAGTGTCCTAAATAATAATGAGAATTTACCTTTCCATGGGTATTGAGGGCTGAGAGGGCAGCATCCAACATGCAGCGACGAACATCAGCGTGGCGGTCGTTCAGAGCATCAGGAACAAAGAAGAGGAAGAGTGGAGTGATCTGAGGCTCATCTAAATACTGGGACAGTTTATTCAGGGCCAGAGCAATGCCACACCTGAGGAGAACAAAATAAGTATTTAGATGTTTTCTGTAGAAAAATTGCCAATGTCAAACAAAAACAATAAAAGTTAGTTCTAGTCTCATACCTTGCTTCCCACTGATCGGGTGGAGACTCAGAGATAACCCTCCCAAGGCCATCAAGCACAGGTGGTGGTCTCTAAAACACAAAAACAGCATTTTATTTTACATGAATCCCCAAAATGTGGAGTAAGTATAAAAAAATGTGTCCTACATAGAGTTTTTGCTGGTAGAGCTCGGTGAGTTGGCTGAGCACGGTGGCAGATTGGTCTTGGTACTGGGACACTGCATTGGACAGAGCCTCAGCGGCAGCTGTCCGGATAACCTCCTCATGATGAGTGATGTCTCCAATCAACAAGGCACAGATATCAGGTACCAGTTCCAGACCCAGGGACTCCCACAGTCTAGAACATTTGAAATAATTGTATACATTTTCAGAAATGGTACCTTGCATATTTTCTGACCAATAGTCTATAGTGTGACTGAAATTTCATGAAAATAATCAAAGAACACATTAAATAAGAGCAGACATAATGCTCACTTTTCAGCCAACCCTCTTCCTTCCTCTTCAACATCAAACCTGGAAACCCAAAGCCTGCGCAGCAAACTCATCCCACTGGGCTCAGTACTGTCTGTGGGAAGAGCAAACTCCATTTCCAACAGGCCCTAAGAGAAAACATACAAGACATGGAAAATTAAACCATATATTGTATTTTCCGCACTATAAGGTGCACCTAAAAATCTTAAATTTTCTCAAAAACTTATAATTTGATGTGCCTTATATATGGATTATTGGTTAATTATGGCGCTTTAGCGGACCATGGTTAGGACCAAACAGCTGCTCTTTGGTTCAGCAAGAAGTGGCGGACTAGGTCCGCACCAAGGTCTGGTTCACACTAGTATGAATGCGATAGTTCGGACTTTGGTACAAAATCCAGTAAGTCACAGATGTTTACAGACGCAAACCTCAGAGAGAGGAGTGTGAAGCGGGTCATTAAATGGTTAAAATACAGCAGACTTATAAAGCAGGTTATGATGCTTTATCCTCCACTACAGCAGCAGGCTCCTGTGCATGCTCCTATTTCCCTCACGTGATAATAGAGCAAAACAAACAGCTCCTAAACAATGTAATATTCTTTCAGTATTAACGTTATAGCATTGCTATCCTCTCTCTTTCACATCTACGCTAGTTTTGACATCATATTTGTCCGTTTAACTAGCCGCTATAGTGAAAGCATTTCTCCACATGAAACACCAAAACAACACGTCTTGCCGAGTCACGCCCCCGTTGTCATGGCGATGGCAGAGAATACTTCAGGGAAAGTCTGATAGTTCGGTGCTGGTGTGAAACAAAAGTTCATGGACCAAATGAAGAGAATGGAATTATATGAAAGTTTCAGTGCGGACCCTGGTACAGACTTTCATAACGCAACCCCAGCCACTACAGTAGCTTCTATTCTATGCGGCTTGTAATGCGGTGCACCCTATATATGAAAAAAGTTTTAAAATAGGCCATTCATTGAAGGTGCGCCTTCTAATCCGATGCGCCTTATAGTGCGGAAAATACGGTAATAAAAACATAATATCGCACAGCCCTAACCTACACTCACCCTGAGAGCAGCGTCCCGGACAGAGAAACATGGGGACAGCAGAGCGCCGAGGAGGACGTCTATCTCAGGCTGCTCTGCCACAGTGCAGCCCTCTCCTCCACCAGCACTGACACACAGAGCCGTCAGACACTGGGACGCCAACACCTACAAGACAAATGCATCTGTGTTTCTTCTATGCATCAAACCTAATTGTAACACTTTTTACAACTAAATGTTATGTTTTATCTTCTTATTTCAGATTTAATGCAAAACTATTAGTTTCTGTGAGGATCAAAACTCAAACTTATTTACCTGGAGTCTTGGGGTGGATGTAGAAATAATCTTGATAAACAGCACTAGCATGTTGACACGAGGAAGAAGTTCTGGACCGTTCTGTTAATTACATTTATCATAAAGTTAATATATCTTGTGTATGTCTTGGATTACACAAAAGTACTTGTTTGTGGCGTATACCTCATCAATGATCATGTCATCAGCTTCCGTGTCCGCTCGGAGTTGACTGTGTTCGTTGACGACTTGTAAAGCTTGGATCATCATGGCCTCGCTCTCCTCAGTGCTTCCTGAAGACTCTTTGAGCATGGCATTGAGGAGCGGGAAACAGTAGGAAAAGGCAGGTGCAGAGAGTGGAGCCACGTCTACATAGAAAAAACAAGGGAGGGCATCAGTGTAGAGATTCCACTTACATGTAAATGCTCAATAAGGTTTGTTAAGAACTATTGGGTGATATGAACTCTACGGCTGAATTATTTTTACAAAATGGGGTTGTCTTTAAACCAGTCTGGACTTGGTAGCACTTTCAAAACTTGAAAACACACAGTTAAAATTGAAGCTTTTTCTAGAATTTCAAGCACCCGTAGGAACCCTGAATATTAAAATGTGGGGTCCTCACCAGCAGACTTGGCGTCTCGTTGCTGGACAGTGTGCTGGTGCAGTAACAGTACTGTGCGATCAGCTGCTGTGTCTAAATCCTCCTGAGTCCAGGCCTCGTCCAAATCACATTCAGGCTTCAGCAGTCGCAGAGTTACATGACCAACGAGCACAGCTGATAAAAAATAAAAGACAAACTAATCAGCTAACATTACCACCACCCTCCTGAAGATGAAATTCATGCACTGCTGCTGGTTGAAGTACAGTATGTCACTAAATAGTTTGAAGAAGATAAAAAAGAACAATTATTGAATACAAAAAGTTAAATAGATGGTAGAAAAAATCAAAAGCAAATGTTCACAAACCTTCTAAGAATAATGGAATAATCTGTGTTTTTAGGTATGGAAACATTAGTCACTATTGCGATGTACTGTTACTTTTGATTCAAAAATTAAAGCATTTCTAAGCACTTCACTGAAAATTCATTAAAATTCCAGCATTTTCAAGGATTTCAAGCACCCATGCGAACCCTGTAATGTAGGGCTGAACAATTTTGAAAAAAAAAATCAAATTGCAATTTTTATGACCGATATTACGATTACGATTAGATTTTCGATTTGTTTTTAAAGTCAAGAATCAGTTCACAGAGCACATTTGAAACATGTGTGGAAGCATTAACACTTGACTAATATTTTAGTCAAGTGTTAAACTGTTAAACTTCCACAAGAATCACATGCCTTTCAGAACATGTTTGTAGAGGTTCAACCTACAAGTGAAGCAGGTTTTTGACCATATATTCCGTTTTGTGCAGAGATTTCATACTGACTTTAAAATTACAGCCTTTGCGATTTGCCAATTGTGACCATTAAAATTGCGATTTCAATTCGATTTTGATTAATCTTTCAGCCCTAGGTCCATATTCAAACAAAAGTGCTGTTTAGACCTACCATTTGAGATGACACTAAACCATTAATGTGCTTTTGCCTAAGCTCCTCCAGGTTTGAAACAGTGTAGGAGTTAGTAATTAGACATGCAACAATGCAACACAGCCATTTCATGCTGTCTGGTCGTCATTTGTATTCTAATCATTTTATATTCACTGTTAGTTCAGATAGACAGCCTGATCTCGAGTCTGTAGCAGAATAATAACAGCCAGTTAATTATGACTTTTTTCAACTACAAACATAAAACATGCAATATATTCAAAACATAATAGGGCACAATGCAAACTGTAATATTTGCATTTTTTCTCAGATATTCCCCTAATGAGATACAGGACTGCACATTTGTAACACGGTCAGCACACAAAACTAATAAACATACAGTGTCCCAATGGTCAGACTTTGTGGCTTATAAGAGGAAGGAATTGGCCTATACAGTCAGAATCATGTCACCAAAGAGAGATGGAGTTTTTAGTAAAAGGCATAAAGCATAATTTTGCATTTACCGTATTAGGTCACAGTTTATTTTACAGTATCCCTTAACTGCATTGTATCTAGTGTATCACATTGTACTTAATGGAGCTAGATACAATGTAGTTAAGGGATTATGTAAAATACAGTGTGACCCTTTTAGTCTGCTATGAGTTCTAAATCAGTACCAGAGCTCATACAAAAACAAGTTAGAGCTTGTTTTAGATCTGAAGTAATGAAAAAGGAAATCCATTGACTGAGAGAGCAGCAAGCTAAACATTTAGAAATAACAAAATTACAGATGCCAAATGTTAGCTAATTCATGAACCTTGTATTTACTATTTTGCCTCGTTCCCCTGCTTCAACACTTTAAATCAACTGTACCAAGGACATATCCACATCTAGACCAGGCCAGCTCTTTGACAAAGGGGATAGCACCAAAATGATTTAGTTATTAGTACAGCATAACATATATCATCTGAGGAGAAAAGAAAGGACATTGAGATTACCTGGGGGCTGTATAAGGGTTTTTGTTTTAGTGCAAGGGAAGGAACAGTTTAACCAATCACATATTTTAAACATCACTTTTACAGTCACAAAATCAGAGAGTAGCTTTAAACAAGAATAAAAACATTCTTTCCTGATAAACTACTTTTCCCCTATTTTTTCCTCAACAAAAAAAAGTTTGTAAAAATTCAACATGCATGATTACCTATACTGTACTTGAAACTCTGTATTGACATTTTTCAACTCCCGTGTCAGCTCTCTTTTCTGTCTGTACTTAAATAGTTATTGAACAGGTAACAATGCCGTCTGCTACAAGTCTTTGTGTCAGGAAAATTGTGTCTAGTGAACACAATAATAGCAAACTACAGTGGCATTGATTCAACTCTGTACAGCAAAGACTACTGACTACCAAAAACAAACGATAACTCTTCATTAGGTACTACTGTTTGCTGTGGTCATTGCCAACAGAATGTAAATGTTATAAAATTATTTATTTCAAAGCTGCAAAACTTCAATTTAGTTTTTTTTTTTTTTTTTCCAAATGGGACAGTGCACATTAATAAATGTGTACATTAGTCCAACATGTAAATGTACCAGAGTTAGCCACACGGCTAATTTTCATCTGTAGTCCCACTGGCAGCTTGATGGTGAGAGAAAAGGACTTAGGCACGTGACACATAGAAAACTACACATCACATCACGTTGGAATTTTTACCAATATCTATTTAGTCCATTTTAGTTAATATTAAGTAATAATAACAATAATGCTAGGTATTATTTAGCGCTTTTCTCGACACTCAAAGACATTTTACAGGTTGCATTATTCACTCCACAGTCACAGCGGTGGTAAACCACTTGTGTAGCCACAGCTGCCCTGAAGGCACACTGACTGATGCGTGGCTGCAAGTCTCTGCCTATAGCCCCTGCGACCACCACCAAACACCAATCACACAACCACATTCATTGATAGGCAATTAGGTTTAAGTGTATTGCTCAGGGACACAAGGGCAGTATGCTCAAGCGGGGAATCGAACCTGCAGCCTCCAGTTGAAAGTATGAATGCTTACCCACTGCATCGCTGCCACCCCAAAAGTTAACACTAATTTCTAAGTCTAGCTAGCAAAAAAAAAAAGATTAGATTTTTGACTAATTGAACTTGCTTTGCCATGGTTTTTTCTCATCTTATGCAGCCCTTTAAAGGATTTATCTGTTTTATGGCACAAATTCCACTTCAGCGGTCGATTCATACAGCGAGGGAGACTCTTTTCTCTCGAAGAATCAATGCAGATATATCTTAGTGTAAAGTAAACAGTGATTTATCTTCTACATAGAACAAGCAAAGACATGCCTTAAGGTGCTTCCCTCCACACAGCCCATACTGTACATGACCAACATAAAGCATACACTGCAGCCTGACGGCAGTGCAGTGTATTTGTCTTTTATCTGGGGCTTATAGGTTTAGCATATTAACACATCTTGTCTCCCTATTATCCTCTGAACAAATCAAGTTCAGCACAGAGAGATTGGCAGCACTTTACTTTACAGCACGGTAATAATGTGGTAATAGTGTGGTAATAAACAAGTAATGAGCATGAAACAATGTTGTA
>JAVQKG010371136.1:0-11307 GCA_036025885.1 Hypseleotris bucephala | reverse complement strand
TAGGTAATGTTTTAGGTAGCGCCCATCTTTCTCTTAGCAACTCAAAAACTACTGAACAAATATTGATACAATTTCAGAGGTCAGAAATGACACAAAGAACAATTTTTAGATTTTGGAAGTGATCCGGATCACTGTCTGGATTCAGAATTTTTATTAAATACTGGCATCCATTAGCAACTTTATTCATTTATTATTAAACACTGCACCGATTTAGATGAAATTTTCTGGGAAGGTTAGAAATTACACCCTGACAAGTTGATTACATTTTGGGAATGATCTGGGAAAATTAGCTGACTTGGCAGAGATTTGCACTCTCCATGTGCTCTCTAGTTTTTATGGTGACTCTATTCTGATGCAAGTTAAAGTGTTTTAAGACAGTGCTGGTAATACATTCAAATGTGTTGGACAATTATATCTTTCAATGGAAAACATATTGGCCAAGCCACTAGATCAATAATTGAATGTTATATTGTATAACTAATGTTTGCTGTGAATATCAGTGAGCTCCTGATTGAACAGTATCAGTATAGGAACAGTCTTTGATGGGTAATACAAACACAAACGTGCAGGCGAATAAAGAGACCCTCCTTGCCTATGGTGCCATTTAAGAAGGAAATCTCTTATCCCCGGGCCAACACTCATAAGAGCTCTTGATCTGTGTAGATGAGATGGAGGGACACCTTCAGATGAAGGGATTGTGAGCTGTGTAATTGTAAATGATTACAGTCTTTACACTGCTGGGGGCTTGCTCTGGTGCTGTCTTTCTCTCACAGTCAGGAGCTGCTTAAAATTCTTTTATGATTTCTGGAGCCAAAAAGAAACCAATGCCAACAAATCATGGGCAAAATGTGAGCCTCTTGCTATATATATTCTCATCCAGAAAAAATGAAATATTAAACACGTTCATTATACCCTCAATTTGAGCTATTTCTCATAGCACTCAGCCATTTCCCTGCTCTCTTATTGCACATCTCTCAGGGCCTTTAGTGAAATCGCCCTTTTATTATTTAAATTCAGTGCAGCGGTTGAGCTGGGCCAATCATCTCATGTTTGCTATAGTCCACTCTCTAATTCTGATTGGCAGCTTGATACAAACTCATAGGATATATGGGGTTTTAATGGGTTTGACAAAGGGTAGAAAATCCCCTCCCTGTTATGTTTTTATTCATAATGGGAAATATAGATTCACACACAGTGAAAATGGCATAATAATTGAAAGTGGCTTTGGACTATGTCCAGAAGTCTGTAGGGCTGTCAGAGCAGCGATGTAAATTTCTTTGACATGTTTTTGTCTGGCTAAAACTTTAATGTTGTGGGTGTGACCAATTGGATGCAAATGTTGTTTTCATCCTTGGTGGATGAGATGACCTCTGTCATTTCCCCAGGGAAATCAAGCCTTTAAAACTATTTGATAGCTTTAACTCCACTGACACTAATGCAGGAAGAGAGATTCTTTCAGCAAACAACAAACTGTAAGGACAAACACACATGAACTCAGGCCTACTGTAGGGGTCACACATGGTAAACATTTCAAGCAAAGAGGGTACAGGCAAGGACAGATACCTATGTAATATATACTGTATACCTATGTAATATATTTTTCACCTTCAGTACAAATCAAGGCACACGAATTTAGCTTTTGCAAACATTTGCTCTCTAGCTTAGACATGATGCAGAGACCACAACTCTTTCTATCAAAGCCTGCTGCTTACACACTTCCTTTCCAAAATGCAAGTACACATGACACATGGTTTTCTGTGTACATGCAGTTCATGCGTGTCTCTGTGTGTGTTGCTGCATGCGAAGGCCACGCTTTAATATAGGTTTGGAATAAGGGGCTCTTTTGTACATTGTGAGGCAGCCAGCATCTGAGACCAATAAAATAGTGGCCCTTGGGTCACTGCTCGAAGGATGAAAGAAGAAGATATAATCATACACAGAGGACACAACACCTTTTTTGTGCTTTCTCCGCACATTTGGGTGCAGAGAGAATGAGGGCCCTTATAAGTTTAATATTTTCACAGTGTGACCTTTTGTCACTAATAGAGTGGCTCCGCCAATAAGTGTATATTGTATCTTTAGGGTGTGCAGCAGCCATTTTAGTGCAGTAGTTGGGTGTAACAGTGAGGAAGTAGGAAGACTGCACATACTGTTAATGTGGATACAAGCAAAAAACAAACAAACAAAGAAACTGTAAAATATTGTTTGTATATTGGGTCATGCTATCCAACAAAGGATTGTCATTATGACATATAAATGAGAATAAGGACAGAATAAGGACTACATCCTAAAATGACATTTCAAACATCTGGGAGTGAAATAGAGTCAAAATGGTTGACATTATAAAACCACAAGTGAAGCCTTTTCTTTGCAGTGAACCATATACAATTTTTTTCCAACATCACAAATTATGCATTATGCTAAATTGCTAAGATAAATATAGAATGAAAACTAAAACCTTTTGGTAGATAATTTAGTTGAAAGAAAAACTGTGGCTTTTAGTTTGTGGTGATGAAAGTAGGTTCAGTTTCTTTTTGTATGTGTGCCATGTTGTTTTAGTGGTCATGATGTATCATTATCTGCTGTTAGGCATGTGCAATTGTACATCTCACTGATGTTTCTTCACATTAAATATTTCTCTCATCAAATAATGTCACAAGCCTAAAAGTGTCTTCTCCTCAGACCATGTAATTGGTCCACTGAAAGTACACTGTCTGCTCCCAGCACCTGTTGGCAGAGTCTGTCGCAGTCTGAGACAAGCACTTTATCCCCTGTCTCCCCGGCACTGATTGCAGCCAGCTTACTGGGTTATTATATCTCAACCCTAGCGCATTTACAGGCAGTGCTAGATATTCGTGTGGGTGTATTTTTCAGTTGATTCATGTTGTTATTTTCTTCAACTTTTTACATCCTGGAGGTTGTAAAGACAAGTTCTCTTTATTTAGGACCGGTAGTAATTAGAGCAGACAGGTTGTTTGATTTCTTCCTTGATAACACCTTCACAATGTTGTCGGAGAATGTATACACAAACTCCATCTTAGTTTGCCTCCTTTCATTTGTCTCATTTTAAAAATTGGTTGAGAAGTCTGCTTTGTGCATCTGTAGATATGAGTTGGGCTTTTGGAGTGTGCCACTGCTCTTCTCTGGGTATAGGTGTGTTTGGTGTGCTCAGAGGTTAGCTTTTTTGATCTTAGTGGAGAGACATGAGTTGCCCTGGGCTGTGTGGCTCATTAGGTATGTACTCCTCTGAATGTGAAAGTATTTGTTCAACCACATGACAAGAATGCCTCTCTGCTGCAACAGATGTGCTGTAATTAGAGAGGGCTTAAGTTGTCTTAGAGCCATGTGGAAAGTAATCACCAGCTGATAAGTTTACAACAGAGTCCTACCCCTCCCTCATGCAAAGACACACATGCTGCTAAACATTTCAAAATAAAATCACATATATATACTAGTTTGCATTGTATTTGCATGTACACACAATTTGTATAGGCAGTGTCAAAGACTAGAAACTATGAACATATTCTCCATTTAAAGTAACATATGTCAGATCTGAAGCAGTGTGTAAGCCTGTTGTGTGACCCTTAAACATTAGAGGTTAAGTGTTTTATGCTTTTGTTCGTTTTGCAATAAATTTAAAAGACAATTGCCAGCCAGCATAAGACACCCATAAATCCATTAACACCTTCTGTGATCACCCCTTGTTTTCAAAAGCATAGACCAGATAAAAAAGGACAATCTGTTGTGTCACTTAAGGTGCAATTACAGTACATGCTAATGAACTTTAGCAGCACAAACACATACAGTAACAAAAACACACAACCCCTGACTTATCCAGGGTCTAGGGATGGTGTCATCAAGTTCTAAGGTGGATTACACTATAAAGTTGTCCTTCATACTCTGTAGTATAACCTCTGTTTTAATAACCAATCTCCAGACAGAATACATATGGGCCACTTAGAAATATGTAATACTGACATCTGTTGTAGTGTATTATAGGTGGCTTTCTCATTTTAATTTTGTGAGAAATCATAAAAGCAAAGGTTTAATAATAAGTCTCCTGTACTGGGTTTAAAGCCATGTTCAGATAACTTATCTTTAAACCTTGTATTTTATTTGACAGCCTGGATGACTGAGATTAACCTTCATGGACAAGTGGCACTGTTTTTAGCCCAGTTGGTAGAGCTGCAACAAAGCTTCTTGCCCTGCTGTCTTCCCTGTGTTTTTCTGACACTTCTCACTGTCCTATCTACTGAAGTAAAAATACAGAATATTTCAAACATGGTTTGCGTGTTTAACCATCACTATAGCAGCAGCCCCATGAGTACTCTACCATTCACTTTGTATAGTCTTCTTTCTGTTGCCTTTGGCAAATTGGCAAAATGTGTTTTACTGACATGGGTACATGTGTTAAGTGGAGATCAATTGTTTGTTTAACAGGGACCTCTATTACACTGACAGGATGTAATTAGAGGAGAGGTCTTTTCTAATACTGGATGTAGTAGGGGGAAAGTCTGGCACACTTTGTCAAATCAATGCTAAATCTGAACCAATAGTTAGCTGCAGATTAGTTAAGGGAAAATACTGTATATTTCAAATTAATCTCAGTGAGGTTAGTGTTTAGTGTCTTCAGCATCCTGCCCCATTAGCCCAGACACAAAGTCATTATGCATCTACAGCACATAGCTGCATGGCTGTGGTTGTAGAGGATAGTGCATTTAAAGGCATGAGCATTTACAGTATAAAATATTGTTTAGTTCAGCATACATTCACATTCAATTCCTATTCACGTTTATACAAATACACTAAAGTGTGAAAATAAAAACACCTTAACGACTGAAAATATGCAACAGCAGGACCAACAAGCTGTGCTGTGCACAGCACTAGCACTAGACAGAACCTTAGAAGAAGTCATAGTTTGGTCCGGTCACTTCGACCAGGAAATCAGGGATGACATCTTGTGTTGTCATCCCTGATTTCACACACCAACTAAATGGCTGAACCTTAGCCAGCTTTCCCATCCAGCAAAGGGTTTCAAACAGGAACATATCAACTTTAAGTGGGCATGGTGGTGCATTATTTGTGCTGATAAACGCAGAATAATGTCGGGGTGGCATTATTGTTAATGTAGACAATAGGAATCAAAGTTATACCAAACCAATATGCACATGAAATAAAAAAAAAATCTATTTAGATAATTTGCAGGGGAAACTCTGAAAAATGTTGTAAGAAAGAACATTAAAGACAATTTTTGCAAAGGATATAGATAGGATATAAATAGAGGATATACAGTCACTCTTTTAAAGCTTGAATGTGTATGAACCTAATGATATTGCTCATCAAGCAATTCTACTTGTGTCAGGTGCACTGACAAATGATTTCTATTCAAGACAAACATTCAGTCAGTCATCATTTTTTTCAGGTAAGATCTTGCTATAACAATTTCCATAAGAACACAGCGGCATTAAGCACTAGTTGAAAGACTGAATTAAAAATATAGTTTCAATCTTGATATATTCAGAATAAACTGCACAGAAAACATAAGAAAATGAGTGTATCTAAATGTGAAACCTCTTGCTAGCTATCATTGCATTACAAATCTAAACAGACTAACTATTCTCTAACTAAGTAATAAGTGGCTGAGTGACATTCAAGTGGGGCCACCCCCTTTCATCTATTGTTGCAGCTTTTGAAGTTCCTTTTCAGGTCATTAAGCTCCATTTCCCATTCACAGAGAGCTTGTGTGGCGGCCGTTTGAGCGCAACAATGGACTCTAATGACTTAACGCTTCTGTTTTCATTCTGCACCTCTCACCCACTCCCACCCCTCCTCCTCTTCAACTTACTTCTCCATCGCCCCCACAGTCACCCCCTTCACCTCTTTTAACGGTGCCTTACACCCCTCGTTTGGCTGCCTACTTTTTTATGGGCCATTGTAATGAGCTGCAGCTGTGGGCTTAAGTCTGAGTGTAATGTTAACCCAGGCACAGGAGAGTGACCCTGCAGAGCAGAGGTCAACACATTGTGTTAATGTCAGGCCTAGGGTCTATTAGACCCTATAACACTCTTTTTTTTTTAAAGAAACAGCATGCAGCAACAATAACCCAAGCACCCAATCTCTCACACATACACAAATGCCTAAAGACTAATGATTTGAATAAACCTATCTCTTTGTTTTGTCACATAGTGTCTCTTGATGGGCAAATACATCACAAATGGCCCATTATGGCCTATTAGAGCTGAAAAACCCATGTGTAGCAAAGTGGATGAGGTTTTAGTCACGGTCAAATAATTGAAATGCCTATTCTTATGTCATTTTCTCTTGTTATGTTTATGGACTAAATTACAGTTCAATTTAAACAGTTGTTTGACGACTGAAACAAATAAAAGTTCAACAAAGAGGAACAGATGACTTGTTTAATCTGTTAACCATTACAAAATTACAAAGCAGCTGGTCTATATGCCAAACATATATTCCCAATATTTTGGCAACAATAGTTCTTGTGAAGTAAGCTGTCATAACCCATATGGGAAACCACTGATTTTTTGTCTTTTTTAGCTGTAAGATACAGTGACCAAAACCTATTTTGGTGTATTTCACCAATTACAATTTTTTCAAACATGGTTCCTTTTCTTGACTGTTGAGCTTGTTAAAACAGTGCATTTACTTACTCACTTCCTTTGTTTTCTTTGCAATCAGTTTTAATTAGACAACTTTGTGAATGACTGTTTAGAATTTGTTAATATGCATCAATAATAATAAATAATGCATCAGTTTTACTGTATATAGTGCTTTTCTCAACACTCAAAGACACTTTGCAATTGCATTATTCATTCACTCCACAGCCACACCCGGTGGTGGTAAGCTATTATGTAGCCACAGCTGCCCTGGGGTACACAGCATCATGATATTTAGTTTAACTGAGTTGTGCACCTCTCTGCTGAAAACAAAGGGTTGAAAGTTTGTTTAAGAAATACTACTTGTCTTTCCCCAAAAAGCCATGAAATCCGAGAAAGAGGTTGAAGACACACACATACATACACTGACACTGGATTAGACACTGGAGCTTATTATGTCATAAGGATAAGTAATGTATTTACCCAGACTTCAAGAAGATACACTGCAGTAGCGTTTTGACAACAAAACTGGTAAGGGCACAGTTTATCCCCCCAATTCGTGGCAGGCAAAAGCAGTAACCTCAGCTGAAAAAAACAAAAAGCTCAAACCAAATCAGCAAAATCAAACTGACCCCTGTCACTCTCTCTCCACAGCTGGTGTAATCTTAATTGAATCAGCCTTACAGAAAGATGTTGACTTTGAGAGATTGCACAAACCTGGGAGGCCTTTGCAAACCAGAGGAAGGGCTGAAAAAATACATGCTGCCCCACCTATTCATTAATGTGTCCCCTTATGTCCCACAGCCCCATCTCTCACTGTCTGAAGAAGATAATACTGCCCTAACCTCCTGACAGACAATTTGATCTGTGACTGTGGTCCACTATGGAGGCCCGCAATTCCCCCACTCCACACTGCCAGTTTAAAAGCCTATTGTCACTAAGTCACCAGGTCTATCTTTATTTGTTTTGAGATGGTTATAAACATACATGTTTATAATCTTAGCTGATTGTGAAGTTAATTTTGGGAATGTATGTTTTCCTGGCCCATTGATTGGCTGTGTCACCCCCATGGGAGACATCCATCAAAGTGTTCTTCATTGTCTCTGTATTGGCAGCTTGAAGTAACATGTCTAACATTTCACAATCCCTAATAATTGCATTGACTTGCTGTGGGTGGAAGATTGATGTAATGCTTTTTCAGATATTTAATTGTTGCACCCAAATGAATATAAAATGTTACAATTGTTGTATAGCCAATATGAAGTAAGAATATAACTGAAGTCAATATTGCTAGTTCATGCTCATTTTGTTGCCTAAACACGAAGTCAAACTGAAAGTCAAGCAGACTCTCTTACAAAGGCAATCATATTACCAGACTGGTCTCAAGGAATCTTAAGATTTAGGTGGAAGATCCTTTCAATGTTGCAAAATGAGTTAAGCAATAGCTGGTAAGTTTGGAGATGTGAAATGAGACGTGACATAGTCACAAAACACTCCATGTATTGACCACCGCATGTGAATGTCAGGCTGTTCTGTGAAGGTCCTTAGCTGTTCAAAATACTTGTTACTTCTTGTAGTATGCCTGCATGGCCAGTAGGGGCACAGTGAGTAAAACTACAGGTGAATCACATACATAAAAAAAGAATGGCTGTGGCAAAACTTTTTCAACACTTTTCAAATCTTTTATATATACTTTTTTATATATAAATCTATTCCCAGAAAAGATTACATAGTTTAAAATGTGTAAGATCTTTTGGTTTCAATTTTGCTTATGTCTATTATGGTAATAGTTTTTGTGGCCCATAAAAGCTGTTGACCCCAAAGTAATCAATTTACATCATCATCTCAGCTCTTTTTACCTAGCTGAAACATTAGCCCCTCAGGCTGCACTCTTTCTGTGATGTTTCCTAGCTGCCAACACGACTCATCCAGGGACTGCTGGAGCCAAAGCAGCGATCCTATTACCATTTTCTGTGTTGCATTACAAAAAGAGCACCTTTGGGTCTGCTAATAAGATGTAATGTTATTTGCATCGAAAAAGTGTGCGCAACATCATTTTAGTCAGTATTACTTGAATCATTTAGGTAATTGACTTTTAAAGCAGTCTTGCCTGTGTAATGAAACACCAACCAAGTGGGCGGGATAAAAATACATCATTTTGACATTGTGCGTGCTGATGTGATGGGTTTGCATGAGAGATGCTGAAAGGTATTCTGCATATATCCCCAAATAGGTCCACTGCACTCACACACAAACACACACCTAAGTGTTAGTTTAAAGCCGATAATGCAGAAAGCTGCTCTCCTGAGCTGAGAGACAGCATATTGATTTTGTCTTAGATGAGGTCTCTGAAACCTCATTTACTCCTGTTGTCACCATGGAGGAACATCAGTGTCTGACAAGCTGCACTTCCCCCCGTATATCTATCCTGGCAGCCATCTTGGAAGCTGTTGAGGGATGCTAATGTGTGTGAGCATTAGCACTGTCATCTTCCAGTAACACTGTTGACAGAGTGCTTGCATGATAAGATGTATGAGGTCAGATAATGTTGCTGCTGACTAACCATTGTGCTGTCTAAATAAAGTCTTGTGTTTAAGCACTGGTCTTCCCTTATTAGGTTACAATGCAAACACAAAGGGATGTCCCAGGCGGACCTGCCACCTTGGCATGGTCACATGAAACTATGCCACTCCATGTGGTGCAAATGGGGTGATTTTCCTCTAAGATTTGTTTTATTAGTAATGTTCAGTCAAAGAATGTAGCATAAGAAAATAATCATCTAGAAATTTGAATATAGAATACCATTAAGTTAATAGAGCTACCCTGCTTCTGCATTCAAACAAAACATTATTAAAAAAGGAAGAAGAAAAAAGAATGGAGCAAAAGATTTAAGTCTATGTAATTAAACTAATTATGGAACCTCATTAATAAAAATCAATTGTGCCAGTTGTTTACAGTGTGCAATAAGCAGGGCTTTAAGAGAAGGATAGAGTGCATTTATGCTTTTAAGGCCTCCCCGTGGTGGTGGCCCTCTCCAGGGACTAAGGTCAAGATCCATGTAGAAAAAACGAAATTTGAAAATGAAAACAAAACATCTTTCTGTACATTTTTTTTACTTTCACACAACCAAAACAAAAATATGAACCATAAACCACAGCATACCATTTTAACATTAACATTTTAGTGGTAAATTATATCAATTTCGGGTTTAGGATAAAAATACCTGTTTCTAAAACCATAAAAATATCCCTCTTTTCATGGAACATATGTAAACTTTAATGTGAGGATTTTCAATGTTTCCCATAATAGCAAGCAAGCAAGCATCAAAGCCAATGACTCTAGTGATGGACAAAATGCTGATAAAGAGCCAATGAACATTGTGAAACAGAGCCCAATTAATAATGCATTTGTGTCTGACTGTCTGGCCCCAAGGACAGGGCTGCTGAAAAATGGAGGTCATATGTCCTTCTTGAATTGTCAGTGATCCCTCTGCACCACCCAGTGAGTATTTACTGTGGAACTAACACGATGTTCAACAGCTAGCTGTGTTTAATATGTATGTTAACGTATATCACCTGCTTCCAGGTGCTTATTGTGTGTCTTTATTTGGTCTTTTAGACTGATACATGCACCCATAGCTGAGTGGTGTAACTGGGCGTCAGTGTGACAAATGGTGCTAGGAGTGACCTCTCTTAAGAGCAGTCACTGGTAAGGGCCTGCCTATGACCCTTGGCCACTTAGACACATTAATCACACGCTTCTCTGTGGTGCTTTTATCAGGCTTGCTGAAAGCTACTGTCCAGCTTCAGCCAGCTCACCCCCATCACCACTACAGCCATTCATAAGGCTCTCATCAACCTCAGAGCAGGTATCACTCCATCACTACACATTTATCAAGCCCACTCTTATCAGTGGGCCTGAATATGGAAATGGGATCCCTGCCACTGATAAGGACAGCTGGATTATCCCTGTCTCTCCTTCATCAGATAGCCACTATGGAATAGCAAAAGGCCTTAACATTCCTCTATTGTTTTGCTGCAGTGCTGACTGAAGGCAAGCAAAGAGAGGTCTTGCAATAAAGAAATGCGTGGCAGGTTTTTCTGCATTTTATATACTGTTACATTATGTATTTGGGTACGAGTGAATGCTAGAATTATCACAAGTTTTATTTTCAAACAACTATTTGCATAAAAAAAAGTCAAAATCACGTGGTCACTGAAATATTGCATGCGTCGTTTTAGTCCTGTTTGTGAGCTTGCAAATCACACTATTTAGTCAGTCTTATTGGGCAGTTTTGCTAAAGAAATAACCATGTAAGTTATAGAACAGGAGCTACACAATACAACAGAAACAGCTCTAACTGTACACATAAAATAAAACCCAGAACACAAATAAATTGTTGAATAACATATTACACAACTCTTTATACAGTATGTGATTTGCTTTGAAGCATTTCTGTTGGACTTTCCTTTTAAATAAAGGACACAACTGTAGATTCTATAAACCTGAATAGGCCATTTCGGTAACGCTTTATATTAAGGTATGTCTTTAAAGCATCTATAACACATTAGTTAATAATAAACTAATTATTAACAAATATGAACTAATTAGTAACAAAACAGTAACACCTGTTTATAAACAATTTGGAAATACTATCTTAATGTTAATACTTTATAAATGTTTTACAACT
>JAVQKG010370913.1:0-14415 GCA_036025885.1 Hypseleotris bucephala | reverse complement strand
GCCTTCAAAATGCACCATGCTAACTGTTATCTGGTAAATATTAGCTTATATGTTTTCTTGTAATTACGACTTATTTTCTTGTAATTACGAGATAGAAACATATAACCTAGCTTGCTGATTAACGTTAATGGCTAAGATTCCGCGGGGGAATATAATTACAGTAATATTCTTGATAAAATTGAAACAAGAATAGACCGCATAGTGCTCAGGCATACAGCATTTGCGGGTAGGTTTTTACATTTGTCAACTATTATTTAGGGTAGGCTACTATCAAACAGCCCATGGCTTATTCTGTAAAGTAGAGACCAAAAGTGTGGTTTATACTTTTTATTGACACAAAATAGGGAATAAATAAAAAGGCTCATTAGAGTTGATTGGAAAAAAAAATAATAGATAGAAATAGATAGATTAGATTGAATTGTTTATAATAGGCAATATAATAACTAAATACATAATAACAAACAATTAAAGCCGCAAGCGGCGATGATCTAAATATTGCTCCACCATTGTAATATTCGATTGTGTATACAGGGGGCGCTATCACTTTTTTTTTTTTCAAATCATATATCAGGCTGTGGGAATGAAGAAGTGATTCAAGTTACAGCTAAATCGGGCGATGCATGTCCATTTTATAACAAATTCAAGGTTGTCGTTTTTCATAAAATCTTTTGTAAAGTTTGCGGCTCCGCCATATAGAAACCGTAAAAGTTAAAAATATAAATTGGATAACTTTTAAAGCCCCAAGTCTCTAGATCATTTTGACCAAAGTTGAGCTCCGTTGGAAAAAAAACCCTAGGAGGAGATAGATTTTGCGTAACATGTACAAAAATGATGACTCAGCATTTTTTCACTTTTTTAGCACTGTTCAGTTTTACATTAACGGTGTGTACCGAACGGCGTGGCTCTACGACAAAGTTGATGTTTGGCCAGCCCAAATAGGCACAATGTATTTTAACTTTTGCAGGGGGCGCTGTCACGCCAAATTTTTGATTTTCTGAAAATGGAAATATACAAAATACAATTTTACGCACTTCTGAATTTTGGGCCAGAATTGGTGAGTTTTCGTGCATGTTCAGGGGGTCAAATAAGTGCTCAAAGAGCAGAGGAAAGAAAAAAAAAAAAGTTTTACCCGAGCAAAAACAATATAAGCGTTTTTTCTAGTACCCACAATCTATACATTTTTGGAAAGCTCTAGGGCACCCCAGCGTGTTTATGGGGTCCATACGCATTTCTAAGTACTTTCCACAAAAAAGTGACCCCTCGCATGGGCTCCGCCCATGGACTTCAATTGATTCTGAGCAACTATAAATATGAACATTCCAGAACCTATATTGCCGGATAGGCCTTGATGCCACGAGAGTGTGTGTGTATGGATGAGTGCTTCACACTCTGTTTTTGTGTGCTTGGCGCACTGCTGTGCGATCACAATAGGCCCTATGCCAGGTTTGGCTCGGGCCGATAAATAATTTTTTGTCAGAGCGAAAACAATATAGGCTTTTTTTTTTGGTACCGACAATATATATATTTTTGGAAAGCTCTCTGGCACCCAGACGTGTTTATGGGGTCCATAGTCACTTCTGGGTGATTTCCACAAAAAAGTAACCCCCCACATGGACGCTACGTCCATTGACTTCCATTGATTCTGAGCAACTATAAATATGAACATTCCAGAACACATACCTATATTGCCGGATAGGGCTTGATGCCATGAGAGTGTTTGTGTATGGGTGAATGCTTCGCACTCACATTTTTGTGAGCTTTGCGCACTTCGCTGCAGTGCGCACTGCTGTGTGATCACAGTAGGCCCTACGATTTGTCTGGATGTATATATTGTTATTCCTTCCGATAACAATATATCACTTTTTCCGACCCCCACATATATTTTTTGAAAGCTCTCGTGCATTGTAACGTGTTGGTGAAGTCCTGGGACCTCTACGAGCAATTTTCATCAATCATCACCTTCGCCGACATTGGACCTTATTGGCTGTAACGTTTATAAATGTGCTTTTTTGTCACCACATCACTATGTGCACTGATAGTGCACAACGAGGTGAGTGCGTGTGTGTGAGTGTTAATATCACCGATGAGTGCTTCGCACTCTGTTTTTGTGCGCTTCGTGAAGAGCACTGCTTCCGGTCACAGGAGTCCCTACGCCACCTTTGGCGCTTGGGCCTAAATAGCCTAACAACAATTTTTGGGATAAAAAAAAATAATAATAAAAAAAATCTTCTTTCTTTAACCAAAAATTTACCAAACTGAACTGTATTTTCATGAATCAAACTGTGGGAAATTGAAAGTGCTGGACTTCCTTTAAAAAATAAATAGGCTAACAATAGCCTATAACAATAGCGTAATAACTATGACAACAACTAACAAAAAAATGCTTAATAATTTATTTAAATAAATAATATTATAATTAAAATGCTAAATATAATTGTAATAATAATTGTAATTTGTAGACTAATCATAAGCTGTGTAGTGACGTCAAAATCAAAGGCTAATGCTAGCATGTGGTGTTTTGCCTACAAGTTTAGCCTACTAAGCATCTTGACTAATCGGTTCACACCTTTTTTTAAAATGGAGGCCAAAATCACATAGAATATTGTGAAATTAAACACAAATATGTCACATGTGAAATAATCACTTAATTAGCTAGTTTAGGCCTACTAAAACATGGCTTAGTCACATAGCCTAACTAAATAGGCTACATTATAAAATAAATGTACCTCATTAGGCGCAATGACCCGAGAGGGCAGATCTCAGAGAGTATTCTTCTTTATATTTATTGAAAACTAAAACTGTTCGACGGTGTGATATTTGCCGGGATAACCAATTAGCAATTAGGAGGAACAGAGCAGAGCGGAGTCAAAGTTTCTTTGTGCAGACCCAAAGTGCATTTATTTACACTAGACAAAAATTGAAAAAAAGACAAGGACAAAAAGTTTTAAAAACAAATGCAAAAGTTTTGGCACAAAGCCTCAGTTACATGCAGCACAACCACCTGAAGACTGAAGAGCCCTGCTTTTTATACTGGAAGCCATCAACTTAGCTACAACAAAATTATCAAGAGGTAAGTATAGAAAAAGATTATATTGCTAAAAACTACCATTAGGAAAATATTACAATTACAAATTACACTTCGATAAATATGTACAAAAATATATCTTTATTTCATGTTTCCTAAATTTGAGTTAAAAGTAGATCAATTTTAGTTTATGGCTAAAAACTGAACACCCCTCTGTCTGAAACAAAAGGGCTTCTCCCAGAACCTTCTTAAGGTGCTCCGGCTCCCCGGGGACTCTTTTAGCCGGAACACCTAAGAAGCAGACACAAAGGTACACACTTTTACATTACATTTCCAGAACACAAATACTAATATTATTTCTTCTTTTACAGGTCTACACAACACAGCAGAAAACAATACATCAATAAACATCTACTCACAAACTACAAAAGTTCATGTCTTTATTGTCCCCTTCCCCTCCAAATATTTGGTAATGGACTTGCTACATTACAGACGGCTTGATTGACCAGTCTTTTAACTTTTACCAGCAAGCTCGCAGGCGCAGCACATGTCTCTTTGATCTTAGTAAGTGCGCTCTTAGTGTGTCCCCATGGCAACAAATTAATATGGAACAAAAAATTAGTTCCCCTATTTTGTTACATAAACTTTTTCAACCAAAAAGAAAAATCATTAATTATTTATTTATTGAATGTGACTAGTTTAAATTTGTATGGACTCTATTATGAACTGCAATATAGGCCTATGAGAGTTGTGACAGCAGCTACAAATATAATCCCTCTTTGATTTGAATGAATGAGTGAATTAAATAAAGTATTGTTTTTCAAATTTATTTCTTATGGGATTTTTGCTTTTAAATCTTTTTTACTGCTTGTGTGTGAAGTGAAGGCTGATAAATAGTTTGTAGTAAAGGAGACTATTTTTGTGTTTTATCGGTATGTTGTATGATGTTGCGAAGTAAACAGAGATGGGGACTTGCCTCGCACTCCGATCAGTCCAGTGGAGGATGTAAACTCAAACCACGGATGATCCACGGAGAATTATGCAGTATTTTTGTTAAATAAACATCGGGCACAAGTCTGCCCATCTCCCACAGACAGTCCGTACTAGGCTGTGCAGTTTTTATAAAGCGCTTTATCTAAACGCGCTTGAATGGACCCCCATGTCACAGTCACGCACCTTAGTGCCCTCCTTTTAAACTTCTTCCCACTTTTGTGCGCTCCCAGTTCAGTGTTTTGGTTAGCGACTCCTCTACAGCACAAATTGTTTTACAGATAGTGTGGATGCAGCTTGGACACTTTAAGTTATAAGTCCACGCACAAGTTCAATTCATAGACACATGGTGTTTACACTGGCTGATGCGTTAATAGCCTATTAGCCTATTAAAACTGGAGCCACATATTAGGCCTATTATATATTTTTGGGGCAATAGCAGCGGAGGTGACAGAGATTTCTGAAGGACCTAAAGGGTTGTATGGATTTCAGTTGGGGGGGGAGGGGGCGGGAATTCGGGGAAACTCATATGTGTGTGCCTTTTAGCTCCTCATTTCTCTATCTAAACGCGATAGGCGATGTTTTTTTTTTTTGTCGCATCCATGCACGCTTTCTATAGTCTACCTATATGTTAACTGGGGAACATAGGTACCTCATGCATATGAAAGGTACCAATGTCGCCCGGTACCTATGTTCCCCGGCTTTCAACACAACCATGTGGGGCCCATATGGGTTGGATAAGGGCTGGTGAGTGGGCCCCATCTGGACTGCCCAGCTGGGACCCAATCAGATTTGTCCAGGGGTTCCATGGTGGCCACATGTGGGCTAGCCCAGATGGGCTAAAGGTGGGTATCACATGGGCCCTAGTTTAAACCCACATGGGCAACCCAGGTTTCTCCCAACTGGGCCCACACTAGCTGGGCCCCATATGGGCTGATTATGGGTCCCTGATTGTACCCAAAAGGGTTATAACTATGATTATCATGGGCAAACAAATTCATTTTGGGGCTTATTTTTCAGTAATACCATACATTTTTTTAAACAAGCTACAATAATGAAGAGACCAGTAATACAATGAATTACTTTTATTTTTATTTCAGAGACAAAATTAGTTATTTTGCACCTCAAGTAAGCCTAAAGTATGAAGTCCTTGTTGAGGGGTTGTCTGTCGAGCCTGTCTATTACCCCTAGCACCAATGAGCGACTTGGAGACAGGCTTCTCTGTGATTTCGCTTGTCAGAGCGTTTTCCTTCAAGCCTTCTGAAAAAAATGAACAAATATAACGTTCACTTACATGTGACAACACAACTCAATAGAATATTGTGGGTAAATTTGTTGATGTCAGTAATTCAATGTAATAGCTATTAGATTCATTAGACATTATGTTAAATATTTTGCACCATTATCTGCATTAATAAAACTAAAAATAGTTATATTCTATAGTTACTAGTATCTAGTAACTAGTACTTAAATTAGATTTCTCGTACCGGAACAATTTAAAACATTATTCACATGCACACCTACCGTGTATTACTTCAAACAGGCTTTTAACTCACTTCCCGTTTCGGCCCACAAAGTTGCACTGCCCGGATAGGCCATGGTCGCGGAGAAGGTCATCATCCTTCTCATCAACCGTCGGCCCTCTTATGTCAGCCACAGCAGCAACCTGAGAGGGAACAAAGACAATACAAATTTAAATTAAGATTTAAGATGGTGGAGGTGAGTGTGTAGATCTGAGGGTGAATGAAGATGGTGGAGGTGAGTATGTAGACCTGAGGGTGGATGAAGATGGTGGAGGTGAGGACCTGAGGGTGGATGGAGGCGGTGGAGGTGATGTAGGCCTGATGAGGCTGCTGGAACAATCATCCTTACTGCTGGACAAACTCTTGCCTAAAATATATTATGCAAAACGCTTTTTCCTGTCATTGGGAAATTGAATGTAAGCATCTATGTAGTATCACTTCATAATTTAAGTAGCCTCACCTCTTTGCGTTTCCCCTTTCCCATATTCTCTGTGAAATCGGACTCAGTTGGTACATGTGTTCTGTTCATATTTGACTCATTTTGTGCAGGCAATTACATAGGTTGCTGTGGGACGAATGAGTGGCAATTAGTTTATTTCAGAGCAAATAAGCAGAATCAACAGTGAACTTGTAATGTCAGATAATATATGTACACATTACCAGCTTTTCTCTTGAAAGTCAATTTGTATGTCGCCAAGTCAGTGTGAGGGTCCTGTTGCTCTATGACGGCCTTTGACATGTTTATCCTTGCTGGTGGCCAGTAGCATGCCTCCTCATTAGGCCCAGTAAACCATTTGGTTGCCTTTGTAAACTCAACTATCGCGAAAGACAACATGCTTAAAAATAAAACATAAAAATACATAAATTCATAATTAAAACAAACAACAAATAAAAAACAAAACAAAAAAATGCAAACTATTGCAATAGCATTAGTCTCTGATATTTTGCACTAGCACCACTTCTCCAGAATGGACCTACCAGACCGCTAATTCCTAGGCTCAATACAACATCAACAACTAGGGATGCACGTTTTCCAATTTTTCTTTAACCGTTAGTTGGAGCTCTTAACGGTTAATAACCGGTTAACTGAGAGCTCCATGTTCAAAGCAGTCCAACAATTTAATGGAAATAACTACGGTGTTCACAAGGTAGCCTCTCTGCGCTCCGCCATGAGACAAACTCCGCGATGATTAGGCAACGCTCTTTTCTAAAGACAATACATTTCATACACATTTGTATCCCGATTATGGCCATATTAAAGAAACCCGGTTATTCATAACCTTATTTATGAGAGAATATTTAGGAGAGGGGCGAGAAGGTGAACTCTAGTGAGCTCAACACGGTGGCTAAGATGCTAAGGTGCTAACAATGGGGAGTTATTCAACATGTTTCTGACAAAATAAGAAACAAAGAAGTACAAAGTATAAATACGTTGTGTTTTTGACTGTAGTAAAATGGGACTAACACGTAACATAATGAGTCAAAAATTACTGGGAAAGGGACGATAACAGCACTGTCCCACAGCTGCTGTGACTACAGTAGTTTAGTTTAGTCCAAAAGTAGCGGAGATACAGCCAATAAAATCAGAGTTAAGCAGAAACATGTCCGTATTGATGAACCGCTGCATAGTTTTGTCAAATACTGTTGAGATACGAATTCTGAAACACTTTTACAAGTTCCAATCAGCCACTGTGTGAAAGTGGGCTCCGCTATGTTTGGTAACTTGTTTATGAGAGTTTGTCCATGCGCAGTGCAAAGCAGTGAGTGGCTGCACTCCAGCGGTCTCTAGTGGTGCAAAAAATGTACTACAAGCACAATGTAATGTAATGCAACAGACGAAACAAATGAGGCTCGCAGTTAACCAGCCACCTGTTTTTACCCGGTTACGGCCAAAACGGCGGTTAATCGGTTAACCGGTTAACTGTGTGCATCTCTATCAACAACTAAAAAATAAATCATTATTCTGACATAGCAGCATGTGCAAAATATACAATTAGTGAAAATAACATCCCGTCTAAATTGCTATTACAACAATAACTACTATCACCACGGACAAAACCACGTTTGATCATCAATTCATCATACAGCAGCCAATCTTCAATAATTATAAAGTAAATATGAAATAATGTGATAACAGAAAGAGTGAAGTTAGACTGTGATCCTGGTAGCGCATATAGGGAGTAGCGAAGCTTTCTTTTACATCTCCGTTCGCGAAGGGGGACAGTTTCTTGCATAACACAGGTGCAGCTGCGGCCAAAGCAGCCCATAGGAGCAGGTGCTGACTCGGGGAAGAGACGCAGCTTACACAGGTGATTTGAACTGAGCTTCCGCGCAAATAAAGTGCAGAAATTAAAAACATAATATAACAATATAGGCTTGTTGATCCAAATTCGTAAAGCAAACTTTTAGCTGGGACAAGTGCTGGAATAAGTGCCCCTACAGCTCGCCCGTTACACAACCAAATTTAAGTCCTCTTCCATCAAAATCAAATCGAAATATGCGTCATATTAACTTAATATATTAGACTCCTCCGTTCAATATCATGCCTTAACCATTAACCACCTATAGTCATTACCAAAGCTAGCAAAGCAGAACTCACTGGTTAAGTTATATTCCTCTCAACTAACTAAATCTCAATCTCAAAAACCTTTTGATTAACATCATGCTGTAAATTAACAATCCCCTGATTAGCAGTTTTTTACCTGCATTTTGTCCAAGCTCACCGTCTTCTTGAACTTGTTTTCGGGGATCCTTCCTTCAGACGCAGACGTTAACAGCTAACACATTCAAAAACAAAAAGGCGGGCTGGACGGATTTCCTTTACTCCGTGATGGGGGTGGAGCTTTCTAGATACATGCAGTAAAATGCTTTTGACTTTTGGGGTTTAAATCATGTTAATATATGATATGAATATTGAGTATTTTATATGGAATACATTAGGAAACATGATTGTGTGGTTAAAACCACTATTTTTAAAGAGCGTAATAGCCAAACATTTAAAATGTGAACCTATATGTTGGCTATAGCCAAGTTGTTAAAATATCACACAATAGCATTCATGTGTGACATAATCAATTTTGACTTATTTTAGGAGTGGAGCCCACTCCCGGCTGGAGCCCACTTATTGTCCATGCTTAACTTTAGCCCATCTACTGCCCACCCACTGCCCATGTGGGGCCCAACAACAAAGCCCACTCCAAGCCCATGCCCATCTGAAGCCCAACTAGCCCAAGTGAGGCCCATGTAGGCCCCAACTGGACGTGTTTGCAGGGTGCATCGGTACCGAGGAACACAGGGCTGACCCCGTCTGCCCCTAGTGTCAGTTAAACAAATATAGCTTTAGCAATATCACATTTTGTTACACAAAGTATTCAGGATTGTCCATGCAAACCACTCGTACATACCGACAAAACACTCACGGGATATCACCGAATATCTATAACCAGCTGGCACGTTGTCTAGCTTTTGTTTTTTTCGTGTTCAACGCATGCCACGAACCTTTGCTAGCGTGGCTACAATGCTGGCTAGCCCGTCGCCGTGTACCAACAAGTAAAGTTAGCATGCCCCGCTATAGCTGCCAGTCCTTTATGTTAAAAACACGTAACGTTTTATATAATATGCTCATTATTTGACCATTGTTGCTAATGTCTGGTGTACATTACCTACCCGCAGTGTCAGCTCGCCGCTTGTTAGTTGGAGGCAGATGGATGCAGCAGGAAGCCCTCAGAGCTCGGCGGCGCCTGTGCCAAGCCGAGAGCTGCAGACAAACACTGAACACAGACAGACGGGGAGACAGACAGCCCGACCCACATGCATCATGAGGAGGGCGAAATGGACATGGTGCTGCGGAGGATTCTTGCACCCATCCACATCGGTGAATGCTGTCGGGCTAGTTCTGTATGTACTAAGCAGCCACACACCCTAACTAAAGTAGGACAAATACCTGCACTGTGCCAACTGGCTGCATGCAAACTCTCTGCAAAACACCCACACAATCGAGGAATCAAATCCTAACAAAGAAACAGGGAAAACAGCCTATGGTTAGGCTCTGTCATTTGCATTAAATTGAAATAGGGAAAAAGAAGGAAGCTGACATGATGCCAAATATAAACTAGACCCACGCTGTCGTACACGACAGCAAATGTTTATCGGCGAAACGCACCACGAGTCTACGTCAAATGCTATAACACCGACGACCTTCTTGATCGGAAATTGCTTGCGAGGAATTATTAGGCCCTGCCCCAAACCATGAGAAATATGGGAAGGGTCTACGTATTTGACTGGTTTGATTTGTCTGGATGTTAATGTGTCACATTTAGTAGTGCGCTTTACAATGCACCTGTTCTCAAAGCGCTTACAATTTTGAGTCCATATTCATGCACTCCACAGTCACACTGGTGGTGGTAAGCTACTTGTGTGGCCACACCCGGGGCACACTGACAGAGGCGTGGCTGCCAGTTTGCGCCTACGGCCCCTCCGACCACCATCTGACACCAATCACATTCAACCATCAATCACATTCATTAATGAGCAGTATGGGTTTAGTGTCTTGCCCAGGGACACAACGCTTGGGCAGGGATTCGAACCGGCAACCCTGCGGCTGCAGGGCGAATGCTTACCCTTTGCGTCACTGCTGCCCTGGATGTTTGTGAAGGATTCTTTTGCCAAATGTAGTAAATTTCCCTAAAACTACATTCTTCAGTCAGTCCATAGGTGGCGCTATTGAGGTAACTGGCATCATATTGTTTGGGTGTGTTCATGGTGGAGGGTGATAAATTGTTGCAAGTTTGAGCGTAATCGGGCAAAGTGTGTGCAAGATAGAGGCTGACTCCCCAGTTTCAATCAAATATAGCCGAAGTCCTGTTTGTCATTGGGCGGGGCCATAATAATATTTTGTGTTCAGCACGATGTGGAGAATCACTGTACCAAGTTTCATAGCTCTGTGACAAACTATGTGTATCCAGAGTCCCATAGGGATCAACAACATGGTGGCGCTATAGAGGCATTTTTTACTCAACCGTGATAATCTGCATATGTCCATTAAATAGACCATAGCCCGGATCACTATGCCAAATTTAATGAGATTTGGTTAAGGTTCACTAGGAGAAATGGCTCCAATAAAATGCTCAAAATCATTCATTTGTTAATTAATCAATTATAGTTCATCGCAGAAGTACCAAACTAGTTCAGCGTCATCATCATATGTAACTGTCCACAAAGTTACAAGAAGATGGGACACTCTCTGAGTTATTGCATTTTCAAATTTAATAATTAATTAATTAATTACTCAAATAATATTCATTGCAGAAATCCCCAAATCAATCCAGTTCGGCGTCTTTACTGTATCTAAGTATTGCATAGTTTGAAAATGATCCGGCAATTCGTTTTTGAGTTATCGCGTTCACACGGCCAATCTGTGGGCGCGGACGAACATGATTCCATAATATCGCCGAAGGCAATTCTCGCGTTTCGCTAATATAATAATTAGGCAATGGATATCAAAGCCTGTTAATAACATGGTGTAATATTTGTTAATTTCTAAATAAAGACAGTCTCAACAATGCTCATAGCTTTTGTAATTTTTTTTATCAGTAAAGCCTTTCAACATAGTCATAATGCATACGTATTAAGCAAGTGTATTAAGGTACTGTGCAAATGTTTTAGGTAGGTTTAAAGACATGCTGTTATGTAAATGTTTTCCATCCGTTTACCAAATGCAAAGTAAGTGGTCAGAAGAAACGTCTAAATCCAGTCATGTGACCACAGTTTGCCCAAATGTCCACTCATGTTGGACATTTTTGAAGGACATCAGGTTCTTCCCACCATTTCATCCGTGGTCGTTGGTTCACACCTTTCTGTCTCTTCATTCTAATCTCACACAGACGTAGTGATGTTGAGATCAGGTTTGTGAAACTAAACCAGGTGAAGATGGTACAAACAAAAAGAAACCGAGGCAATGGGCTTATGTTACAATAGAAATACAGTATTCATTAACAATCCTGGATCCAGATCCACACCAAAAATGAATAAATTCTTGCACACTTTGGATATTGTAATACTCAGTACAACTGCTGAAAGCAACTTTCCAGAATGATCCCTTTCTATATAAACAATAAGCAAAGACAAAACAAAGGCAAAAACAAAAACGTTATGAGACAATTAGACAAACGTGTAAGGAAGAACAAACAAACACATTTATGGGAAAAAGAGAAACCTTAGGGAGAACCACATGACGGAGTGATCCAATGGCGTACGTCAGGTGGTGCAACAGGTGCAGCTGCACCAGGGCCCGTGGCTGAGGAGGGCCCATCCCGTCCAGGCCCTACATATTTCATAGAGCTTTCTGCTGACAGTCATTGACATCCCCGCTCGACTGCCCCAGAGCCTGTGACTACCGGTCTTTAATGATATCTGCATTGATCTCATAAAACACACAGTTTCTTTATGGTTTAAACAGTTAAGAAGCCATGATACGACTTTATTCTTACAACATTATGACTTTAATCTCGTAGTGCCCAATTTGTTTTTACTTTATTGTGGCTTTAAAACGCCGTCGTATAAACTAAAGTGACAAGCAAGGAGAGTAAATATAGCTTCTCTAAGCTCAGTGTCACGTCTCTATAATGTGTTGTGTGTGTCAGCCTTTTGCCTAATTGGTGTTAATGCTGTTTATAAAACTTGCTGAATGTTTTGCACTTTTGATGGACATGGCCAAGAACCTAGGTTGTTCTGTAAAATTATTGAGACTGCAGCCGAATGCCATCTAAAGGTAGAAGATTGTACTACAGGCATCCCAGAACTGCACTGCACAGGGATGTGAAGAAGACAACTCAAAAGGTCATGTAGTTTACTGGCAATGGCACAGGAAAAATGTATTATATGTGTATGGATCCAAAACACATGTTGATGCAGGTCTGGGAATTATTTCTTACTAATGTGAAAAATGAGCTGCCTTGGTGGAGGTCTTTGTCTTAAGTTTATTTTGTGACACCTTAGTGAAATCAACAGAATCAGACAAAGTTGATGTTATTCGGGTATATCGGGCAAAATATATTCTATTAATTTGTAAACCCTCCCACTTTTTACAAACTACTTATTGATTGTTATCACTGGGAGGCCTTATTGTTTCCACGGCAACTCTTTACAGAAGTATTGGCTTTTAGACAGCGAGTAATGGTGCTGCTTAAGGATTCTTTTTATGCTATATACTGTCAGAGGTGAGTGCACATACTATAGGCACTACTGTCATAATGCAGCTCTGCCCACATCGCAGGAAGCATGGATTTGATTATGTTTAGACAGGCTGCTTTACAAACAGGAGGCTGGCTGGTGTAAGAAATGTGATCAAACACAATGCATGCTAGGAGCTAGCATTGTGTTTCACACCATTTTCTTACTCCAAGACAATCCACCTTAATCCTTTCGCATCACACAAACAAGAACACGTCCTGGTGTTGTGTTTTAATTAAAATGAAATCCCATCAACTGATGAAGATCACAGTGATGGACATTTTACACTGGCATCATATTATATTATCTTCACACTTGGCTGACTCCACAGAGGCATATATGGCTGCAGGCCTAAATTAACTACATTGTTCATAGTCATGACAGAAATAAACAGACAGAAATACATTAAGACACTATGATAATGCATGTAGCTCTAATACACATTTAAAAAATTAAATGTACTATCTCTGCATTGTAACTATTTAATCTCCAAATTCCCCTCCTGTCATAATCCTCCACAATTATTTTTTCTTGGGACTGACACAAAGCCAAAGACCTCGTGGCTAGAGTTTGGCCCAAGTCTCCCACACCACAGGAGTAGCCTGTGCATATTCTCTGGATACATCACAATGAAATACACAACATTAATCCCTGTATGTGACATTTTGCATGTGCATATATTTTAGCCTGTTTCTCACTTGGCTCTGACAGGCTTCCTCCCACTCACTGCCCACCTCACACCTCCAGTCAGTGTGGCTGCTCACTGCTGCAGCTCCTCTGTCTGTCACAGCCACCCACTACCTCCATACTACACCTCTTTTGACACAGGAGGAGGGGAGGGAAAGGCCTCATTGCTTTGGGCCATTACCACCACACAACCAAGGACCCCCTTCCCCACACACCAATACTTAAACCCACATCACCTAAAATGCACACACCCATATACACACAGACTTTGATACCACGCTGATGCTATTGACTTGCTCTCATCAGGAAGGTCAATGATGAATGATAGGTATTGTCCTCACATGTGTTCATTGGGCATTACAAATGCTTTTCGAAAGACCAACAAACAAGGGACAGTGGCTAATGTAGTGTAGAGCAGCAGTGGCACACATCTGTCAGAAGGCCACAGCGGGATACAAGTCTAAATTTGACATTGCTCCACTAGATAGGAAACCTTGGATTGGTTCCTTCTCTCATACATAATTAACCCTAAAAATACTGACCTGCTGAAAATGGAGACATGGACGCAGCAATAAGTCATTTTTTAATGTGCATAGCCTAATGAAAAATGCTACTGTCTGACATTAGGCTTTATTATTAGTAATGTCTAACAAGCTTTATTGTTATTGTATCGTTTATTTTATTAACAATAAAGTCAACAGCAGCCAACAGAAACACCATAACTACGCTAAGTGAAACAAGAATAATGGAAATGCATTTATAAAATGTTCAGGGTTTCCTCTAGGATTTTTTGAAACCGTGGTGGTGGGCAATCGCGTGTACATGGGCGCGGGGGGGCGGTGGGGGCTTATGTGTTTATGTAAAAATATTGTATATCTTATGTCTTATGTATTATCTTATGAGTTGAGGTGCATCCAAGCTGGCCTCACAAAACAACAATTAGCCAGTTTTAAAGGAACA
>JAVQKG010370753.1:0-13359 GCA_036025885.1 Hypseleotris bucephala | reverse complement strand
CACGCACGCACGCGGACACGCACGCACGCGGACACGCACGCACGCACACACGCCAACGCCGGCGATCACATAACCTCCTGGCGTCGGTAACCAGAGAAGGTCAATTCAAAAGGTGCACTAAATCTATTGTGAATATAATAGGGTCGATGACAATATTCTAATGTCTTAAGATCACACACTAAGGATAAAAGAATAACTATTCAGGCCGAGGCACGATATAATCTAGAGCAGTGGTTTTCAAACTGTGGTATGAATGCCACTGGTGGTATGCCCTGACTAGTGGTACACAGGACTCACTGCCTTTTATAGTTCAAGTCTGATATGTGGACACAGCTTGGTCTAGATTTAGTTTTAGAGAGTATGGATCTAACTAAAAATGACTTAGACCAGAATTCATTTAGTCCTGGTTTAATCTTAAGATTTGCACTTTTTTATTTTAGTCCGGATTAAAATCTGGCTTAGTTTTGATACAAGCTCATTTTAATCATTGTAATAATTAGTGAAAAGCTAGTGCTAAATTAAGTGGGATGACTGAATAAAGTTATTCAGTCCATACTGTTCAAACACATTAAGACTACAATAGAAATTAATAAGTGTATAGTCTACCTCCTAACCACTGAATGAGCTAGCCTTTGCATGTTACCAGAATAATTGTTGACTTGTATCTTTAAAATGATAAACTCTCAAAGGCTATTTAAGATCATCTGAAAGTCCGAACCTTTACTTGTAGCTCACCGTGTCAAGTGCTGCCAGGAAAGCATGGCCGCTAATATGAGAAGACAGCAATAACAACAATAGTAAAAATCCACATCCTCTTTCTATTCATAAATAATAAAGAAGCCATCACCCTTTGTCTTAGGGCCTGTCAATATACTACGTCCAGAAGGAGACTGGCTTCTTGGCATTGCACTTAACCGCAAGACAGTCTCTCTCTCTGTCCACTATTAGCTGGATCTTGACCTGGTCCCAAACGGCTCCTGGGTCAGAGGTGAATAGACGTGAAAGCGCACACTGTCAGTACTGCAATACTTCTAGATAGTGCACGTAGTGTACTCAAGTTGTGTATTGTGTGTGTCAAAACTGTGTATGCATTGGAGTGTTAATGGTTAATACCTATGGAATTACTGGGTCTACATGAAACAAAAACTGGTTTGTTTCAAGGTTCTGTGTGAAATCACTGCATGTCCTACGGTGTTTTCACTAAATCAAACACGGTGCCTATAGACAGGACGCTTAGCCATACGCGAGTCCTTGAGTCCTGAGAAATTACCAACAAAAATGATCAACTTTATATTGGTGCTTTTTATACACATTTCTTTTGAAAATAGTGTCCTAACCTTACTAGTGGCCCTTGCTCCCTATCTGAGATTTTAATATATTTAACAGGCTAGGCTTAAACCTATCGGAGTACCTTATTTTTTAACCCTAGACAATTCCCTTTAATGAACACCCCTGGCTCTCCAAAATCCTACTAGCTTCAACCCCTCAACCTTGAGACAGCCTTGCGGCACACTCCGATGTTGGCGACTCAGCATGTTTTCAGCCCTGCATGGACCTACTCTCAATCATCATTAGGGGATCTGTGGAGTCCTGGGGTCTGGGCAAGTTGCCAAGATGTGTAAAAGTTTCCATGAGGGAAGCCTTGAGTTGCCTTCAGAAAAATCAGGATCCTCGGGAAGAAGGTTTGAATGCTATAGGGAAAGAGGGGCGGGAAGAGGAGGAAGACCAACAACAATTCTGTTTTGAGTTTGAGCAAACAAGCCAAGTTTCAGATGCACAAACCTTGAATTAAAAAGAGGAAACAATCATGATGAAAAATACCCCGCAACATGAGGCAATCAGTGCACATATGTCAAATGTCAGAAAATGGCAGAGGCTGTATATTGCAGACTGTTTGTAGGAATAAGGGCTCTCTGTTTCCCAAGGAAGCAGCTGGGGGAGATCTAGAAAGCACTGATTAGCACTAGCCCCTTTGCAACAAGCAGCAAATACATGATATCACCCATCACAAAAGTACTTAATGAGACAGGACATACGGTGGCACATGACCTGATGATTTACTCATACTGCATATAAACATCCAAAATAAGGCGTGAGTTAAGGGTTTGCTATGTGTGATGTATGTTGTAAAAAAAAACGTACCTATAAAAAAATGCCAAATGTTTTTTATTGCTTGAATGCATATAAATGTGTGTTAGTGGTCTTACTTACTAGCCTCAGATATATGATGAATTTTGATGGCATGGCACAGTTTCCTTTTCCTATGATTTACTCATCATCTACATTTTGAACCAGGATTTTGGATTAGCCTATTATGCATGTTTATAAGACTCAAATATGCTCCTGTCTAAATATACATAGCCAGCTCCTTGTACTCAGCTCCAATCCCAGTGGAGAAAGGTAGCAGGTTATAACAGAGATATCTGCAGTAGTCAAGAAGGTTTACATCTCAGACTACCTCCAAACTCACCTAACCCTGTGTGCTACAGTAGCTCTCTGTTGATAAGTTGAGTGATTTCTCAGAGGCTGTGTTAAACGTGGCCCAGGCCGGTGATACACATTTCCTCTGAATGATGAGAGCTGGAGGCCTCAGTGCTGGAGTGTGGGAGGTGATCTGCTCTTGGGGAAGATCAAGTTGTACTCCTGCAGTCTCCAAATCACCGGCCCCCAATCGCTGGAGAGGTACGCTCTTCTACATGACTGGCCTTAAATCACTGCTGCTGGGGTGAGGTCATCCGCTTGTCTCCCTCCCTTTAATGGAGCTCACTAACACACAGCGCTAATGCTCGTGGACTTAAGCAGGATGCACTGAAAGCTGCCTTCCGATCTTATTTATTCTAGCTTAGGACTCATTTAAGGGGTTTGGGTTATGGCCGGGCCTAGGGGCGGCAGATGCCTATGGGGTATGGTGTTACGACCGCACACTTACAGGTCTCCAGTAGCTCACCACACAGGCGCATGCAGACATTAGGTGATGCAGATAGACAGAGGTTTTTCAAAGGGCTTCCTCGCTGTCCTCGATCAATCAATACAAATTCCTGTGCATCCCTAATGCAGCTGTAATCACTGGCTGCTTCTGGGCTCACAAAATATTAAGCCTGCTAAAGTGACAGTGGATTGAGTGGTGGGAAGGATAAAACAAGGTTACATGATTTTACTTTAGCGCTCAAGTGGAAGTTCGGTGTATCTTATATTGCCGGTCTAAAAGGACTCATTGACAATCGCTATTATAAAAAAGCAAAATAAAGCTTGAGTTTCACTTGATTCAATTTTCTCTGAACTCAAAAGCTTTTGCCTGCCGTAACAACTGAAAACAGTGAAGAAAATAGACCTAACAATGTAACAAATCAAATTTCCAGATGAGCCTGCTTAAACTCAGCAAAGCGAGATCAAAAAAGAAGAAAAAAGGTTGGAAATTGGTTTGTGGAGGCGATAACAGACAGACATCTCCTGTGTTTCTATGTTGTCTGTTTATGAGGCGAGGACTAATGGGACTCATCAAGGCTGACAGATTTGCTGACAAGTCCAATTCAAGTCAATTACAGTTCCACAGTAAACTCCCCTGGTCCCCTCATGCCTATCACCCGCTGACTCCCAGAGCTGACGAAGGAAAAGATACACACATCAACACATCCACATGTAGATTCAAAGTGGTGGTCTAATCACCACCTTCATTAAAGACTTGAAATTTATCTTGGTGCTGTGCTATTTAGTTATTTTTACACCAAGTACTATCTTTTAAATATCTAATGTTCTAAGTTAGTCAAGACTAAACCATGACATAAAATAAGTGAACTAAATTATTCAGCTAAATAATTATAATAATCTAAACTAGGTCTAAACATCACTAATTCCAGATTAAATCATGCCCAAACCAATTTTAAAACAGCTTTAAGTCAGGACTGAATGGGTCTTATACCAGGCGTAAACCAGATCTAAACCAGCTTTAAACTGTGCCTAAAACAGGCGAGGCCTAAATCAGCAACAAGACTAAACAAAATCAAAAAAGTACTACCAGAGCCCACGTACCACAACTATCACTTTCACTGCCGTTTGGGAAACACTTTGCAATATTATTTTTCACAATAACAACAAGTGTGCTGCCTCCTTTAAGAGATAACAGGCTGGTGACCTGGGGGACGTACAGTGCGATGGACACAGGAGACAGTAATGTCGAATAATGTCAGAGGGGACACCAGTGACCCCACACTGTCCCTCGATGACGACAGCTACGTGGTGTCAACGCCATGGGGAACCGAAGGCAAAACAAAACATCTGACTCTCCCGCCTCCCTCCCATCAGAAAGAGGTGTTGCTGGGGGTGTCTGTTCAGGAAACCCCTACCCATTGTTATGCTTCCTTCATTAAACCATTGTGTCAACATTTTGGTCGGCAATCCGCATGTGCCACTGTTTTTGTGACCTCGGCATGCTGATGTTTTGACAGATTGTTTCAAAATCCCATCAAGGCAATTTATGTTTTTTAGAGAGGACAACATAAGCTTGACCACATGTTAGGACCGAAAGCAAATAAATCAACTTGCTCTAAAATTAAACAAAATCTGATGCAAATCTGCTGCCAGGGTTTTAGCAGGAAGAGGGGAGTGGTGCGGTATGTGTGTGGGGGCTTACTGATAAGGAAAGGTGTTAACTACTGCGACATATGCCGTCAGTGATTTTAGTAAAACAATGTTACAGTATTAATCTATGGAAATATGTACATTTTGTACACTTACCATCATCAAGGTACATCTGGTCCAGTACTTGGGGCTCCTGTTTAATGGTGATTGGTATGGGCGGGGAGCTGGAGTCTTCATGCAGGATGGTGGGTGAGTTGCTTCCATTTTGGCTCGAGACTGAAGCAAAGGGGCTCTCAACAGGACCACCAGGAGTTGAAGGCTGGGACGTTGGGGAGGATGAAGGACTGCTGCTAGGGTAGATGTGGCGGTAGCCATGTGGTCCCGGGCTGTTGAGGTGGTTGGGACTGCCTTGGGAGTGAAGCATGGTGAGAGAGGGGCTGTGATCTGGTGACTCTGGATGGGTGAGATTACTGGAGTTTTCATGGATGGGCATCAGAGGGCCAGGGGGGGCTCCATGAGTGGGACTGTTTGACAGGCACTTGTTGTAGGCCATGGGGGACAAGTCATGCAGGGTGGGGCTGGAACTCGGGGATGAAGGGATAGTGGTGTGGCGAGGAGGACAGGGGTAGTTACTGACCAGACAGGCTTCAGAGTCAGACACTGGCATTATAGGAGTGAGTCTGGGACTGTAGAAGGACTGAGAGTGGAGCGACAGGCTGGTCCCCATGGAGTCATACTCATCATTAGGCTCTGTCTTTATTATTGGAACTGGGGGGAAAAGAGACAGAGAAAAAAAAGAGTTTTAAACACGTGAGCAAGAGTAAGTGAAGCAATACACAGGCAATTGCGGGCATGATACCATGCATAATCCAAATAAACAACTACCAGTAGATCTGGGCAGAGCGTCAACTTGGCTGTGGTCTCTACATGAGAAACCCCTACCACCAATCACCCAGCTCCCCTCTTTACCACAGAGAAAAAAACTCAAGTGTAGAAGGGAAAGAAAAATGGATGAGTCATCAGTGTGGAAAGCCACAGCTGGCTCTAATAATGAATAAGACCTATTTTCTTTGGACTTTCCTTCAGCTCTGATATCCAATAAAATACTACTTTAAAGCAGTGAGCTGCTTCTGCTGGAGAAGCCAGGGACTCCACGCTTTTCTCCACACTCCAAAAGTAATTGTTTCTCTTAGGACCAAAGATAAAGGGGAAGGAGTCAGAAAAAACAAGATGATTTGATTTTGATTGGGTCGGCCATGCTTCTTAAGAAGCTCTGGAGATCAGGCTGTCTGTTTTGGCGTTAAAGGCCTTAGTTCATGCCTGAGCGCATGACCCCACTTGACTGTAGTGCCTCCTTTTTCTTCCCGAACAATCTGTCATAGACGCCCTGTAAACTTTAGCCACTTTACATCATTCATTGCCTCTTGTTACAAGGTTAAGATTTTCTATAATTTGACTTGAAAAGCTAATACTTCTACTTGAGCAGTGCAGGCATGTTGTTAGACAGCAGGATCCACAGTAAAACTTTCATTGGTCAGATATTATATAAATACATATTCAACTTGACTGCCAACACCAGCTAATAGGCCTGGGTTAAGATACCCAGATGCATAGCAAAGGCCTGGGAGTCACAATGGATATACTGTTTCTATTTCTGCGCATTGTTAAAACGTGTTAATGGGTGTGGCGAGTGTTTGATGCCAGAACCATTCAGGGCTTTTGGCTAAATTTGCTCCATGTGACATTTACTCAAAGGCGCACAGAGGATACAGATGTCAATATGAATAAAGAGGGTCTGTCGAAAGCGTATTTGTAACCCCGCACAATAGAACCTTTGAGTAATGAAATATATAGAGTGCAAGTGTGTCCCATAAAAACACAGGCTTCTGCTGCTGCTGGAGTTTATTATTGTGGAAGTTGGATTGCGAAGACCTCGATCACGCCTAAATCTCGGAGGTGCTGAGCTGCAGTGGTGTGATAGAGCAGCAGGGAGCCCGTTTACGTCAGTCCTGTCTTTGCTCAGTGCCCCAGGACAGGCTCACAGTCTGGGGGGAGCAGCGTAAGGTGGGTCCCATGATGCAGAGGCCTACTGCTTAAGAGCCTGGGGACAACAGTAGAGTCACACCATGCATGCAGCGCCTTCCCTTTTCTCTCTGCAGTGTGAAAATGAGAGCAGTGTCAAGGGGCTCGAATGCAATGTGCAGGAATATGTCAAGACAGTTCTTACGCAATACAATGAAAACACATTTGAATATATTAGTAGTAGTAGTAGCTCAGAGGTTGTTGATGTATATGGGTTCAGTATATAATTAAATATTATAAAGCTTATCTATTGACAAATCATCAGCTTTATTTCTGTCTGGTCTGTGACTAAAGAATACGTTTCAAAGCTAGGAAGAACAAGGGAGCTAACTTATCCATGCACCTTCTTTCACTTATTCCTAGTTGTGAGTGTAGAGCTTATTCCTGCAACTATGGGTACACGATGGACTATGGACAGGGCTTAAAAAGACATGCAGAGATAGAGAGATAATCATTAACTCTCACATTAATTCACTAGGAAATCACAAATTATCTGGATGTCGAGAGAAAGCTGAAGTACCTGAAGAGAACCCACAGAAGCACTGAGAGGATATGCAGACTCCACTCGGTGAGATTTTGTGTCAGCTGGCTATCAATTTGATTTCCCTCTGCTTTGTGACTAAATCAGAATGAGAATTTTCTACATATGTACATGATCTCCCCTCTGCTTTCGATATAAACAGAGGCTTCCCTCCAGCTCGAGTTGTCAGTGTGTCTCTTTTTCACTCTGAACGTGAAGCTGAGAAAACAGATTCACCAGGCGAATCCAAACTTCAGCTGGCTCTCATTTCCTCCCAACCTGTGGGTTATGGCCCACAGACAGTTGATGCGCCACACATGCTTTTCTCCCACTTCTGGCACTGTCCCTGCTGTCTGCTTGTATTAGACTGATCAGGGCTGGGCTCTGTGTTTTATTGGACTCTTATTGGCTCAAAAGGAAACAGCAGTTCAGATATACTGTAGGTACTACATGAATGTCTATATCAGAGATGGGTAGAAGCAAACAGATTAGCAATATGGTGCGGTGACTGTGGTTATTGTCCCTTTTTAAGGTTTTATGGTCATTTAGCCACTACACTTAACCAAAAGCCTACAGTTTAAGTATTATCATTATCACTGGCCATTTTATTAGGTAGATCCTGTATTCACAGTTATATAGTGATTTGTCTGCTGGATACATATATAGTAATATGTACTATACTGAGGTCTTCTACGTACATTTATTTGAACTAGTGACCGTTTGAGAGTCTTAATGGCTGTCATCTCAAATCAGTCTGACCTGTTTTGTTTGGTCTTTGGCTGTTACTTTAGCAGGTTTGTCTTTTACTGTGCATTTGTTGTTGGCATGTGATAAATAGATAAATTGGTCAACCTAATAACTTGTATTGATTGTGTAGGCTATAAGACACAGGGATTCTTATACAGTATGTGTTAGTATGGTGACTAAACCACAATCTCATTTATTTATTTTGCTAGCTAGTGTTTTTGGCACTTGTATAATCTTTCTTGACATTTAATTAAAGAACAGGTGGTATTTCATTAACTCAAAGGCACCTACAGTAATGCACTATGTCCCACTGTGTAGCCAATCTGGTCACCCCATATAAAACCGGTCTTAGTGCTGTAGGTAGGACTTAGTCAGTGCTTCTCCACTCTTCCCAATTTAGAAAAAAAAACTATGACTGTGCAAAAACATACTAAAAAAGAACAATGTATGCCTTAGTGGCCTTTGGTGTATGTGTCATAGAAGATGTTCTGAATCCTGCTGCAACCACAAACCAATGTGTTTAAAGGGGGAGAATCTGCAATGTTAGGAATAGCAGTGCATTCAACAGAAAGCTCCACATGGACTGTAAAAATAAAGGGGTTTCCGAGAAGCTTTCCTTGTTTTAGGCTTATTCATTCCTGGCAAATTTTTGGGGGATGATTTGTTGTTTAATGTGGTTATAGCAGAAAAAGGGTTTCTTATTTGTTCTGCGACACATCACATCTTCCAACTCACGCATTGGAAGAGAGCTTGGAAAAGTCAGGCTTGATCTGGGAAATAGTCAAAAAGACTGCTCTGCACATATCAACATAGCATACAAGCATTTTAAGCCAACCGCATCTTCCTCAACAGTGTCTGAATAAAGCTTTTATATATTAGCCTAAACATGCAGAAAGAAAATAATTACAAGAGATGTTTAATATTATGTCTATCTGCAGACTTAAGAATTCCATACACAACCAGGTTTTTAACAGAATTGCCTCGAAAAGAAAATAGTATCCAGTGAGCGGCAGTTCTGAGAACAAAATGCCTTGTTGATGCTAGAGGTGAGAGGACAATGGTCAGACTGGTCCAAAAAGTTATAGCAAATGCATCTGTTAAAACCAAGGTCTGCAGAAGTGGCCAAATAGTAGACATAGTGTTATGCAATTTTAATAAAATGATGCATTCTTAAATTATTGTTGCTTAAGATGCAGCACAGATTGAATGACTTAGATTTCATTACTTAACAATGAACTGGCTTAGTACCAACAGGCCTAAACCAGCCTACTATTCATATCACTAAAACTGATCTCTATCTGTCAGCTAGTTATGACAGCATAGTCTCCACAACAAAGTCGATCTGATAATATTAATAATGTTAGACCTCATGTTGGAAGGATACTGACACTAAGAAGAGATAAATATCAGTTTGCATGTCTATAACAATACAATCTTTATGCAAAATCATAAATCACATATAAAAAATGTAAACTTTGACTGGATGCAGTTGTTGAGGCACACAACACAAAAACCCCATTTGTATCAGCATCAGAATAACAAGAGGGTCACATGACCTACATGGAAAATCAAGGTGGTTTTTATAAGCATCTGTGTCCCAGAGCATGTTTGCTTCATCCTTCCGCTCTCTCAAACAAGTCGGGCTATTTTAAGTATCGGGTTTGTCTTTTTATAGTCGAGCACACACCAGAGTGTGAAAGAAATGTACTCTCTAAAAAACATCAGTGACCACAAATGTGCTTGAAGTGGGACAGTGGGCCGGAAACCCCTTTTCATAAAGACCAGCAAGAGGTGTTGACAACACTGTGTGCTTTTGTGTTTGTGTGTGTCTGTGCTCATACCTGGCGGATATTAACACTAAGACTGAAACTCTCAGAAGCAACCAACTTCACTAGAAGCTCTGTTCTTAGTTTCTGAACTCAGTCATTTAAAGCAAGACCAAGTTTAGCCAGTGTATATTCATCATCTCAATGGCAGTGCTTTATTGTTTGTTGATGCAGTCATCGAATTCAAATATTGTATTGAAATGTACACCAATTTGATTTTAGACCTTTGTAGGTGAATATAAATCATCCTTAAACAATTTGAAACATTAGAAAATACTCTTATTACACTCCACAAAAAATATGAATATTGAAAAAGTCTTTCCCTTCTATTTTGTCTACATTTCCATATGATACAATGTTTATTTAAAGATGCTATTTCCATGTATAAATCTTAGACTAGACTATAATAGCATTTGATTCATGCCGTCCTTGGCTTTAATACGAGTCAGTTAATTGCACTCCTTTGAGAGTACATGGCCCTGCTGTCTGTGTGGTCCTCACTGTACTGCACTGTGGTTTAGTTTGCAGCCAATAACAAGTCATCTTTTAATTAGAGCTGTGTTTATGCTCTGGGTAATGACTTCGAGACACTCACTGAAGGCTGATAAGGCTTTGTCTTTAGCAGTATCGCTATATGAAATGGATATATATGGCCAGGGTTCATCTATCTATCTCTGCTCAGGTCTAGTTACCCACAATGTACTCTTCATTATCTATTACAGTAGTCAGGCATCTCCAAGTAGGGCTCCCCTGTACTTTTGCTACACTCTAAAAATGTAATAATCCATCTTATTATGTATATGTTATTTATATATAGTCCCTAATTTAAAAGGTCATAACTCAAAACTAGTATTATTTTTATTGGTGTAAAGTAATATAAAAGAATAGGCTCTTTAAGCTCTAGAAAATTCAATTATATTCATATGTGCTGAATTTCGCAATGTTTTTTACAGTGTAAGACCTGGAAGTCCAAATTGCTTATCTTCTTCTAACCGTTGAGGGACATAAATACATCTGCTGATAATCGAAATGTCACATCATATTAACAGGAATGAGCTTAAAGGAGTGTGCATGTTATACCTATCCAACACCGCATTAGACCCATTAGGCAGGGATCAATGAAAACAAGATACAACAGTTTAAAAGTAATGGGTCAGTACATATTAAAAAGTAGGTGGAGTTTTGAAAGTTGCTGACTGGTTTACTCAAATATACAGGATCAGCTGCATTAATTTGATGGAGTAGCTGGATTGCATGATTGTTGCTGACCAGAGGGGGGAAGAGTGGTCAAAATGTGTCAATTAAGTTGCTTGCCCCTTCTGGTGACTCAATAAATTGTAATATAATTTCAAAATGCATTTCAAATTAAGTAAAACCTTTTCAAGTTTGCTTGAGGTTATTTTGTTTTTAAATAATATCTGTCAAATTGGTAAGAAAAGCTCATATTTCACCTGTGACAATTGAGAAACGTCAACAGCCTTGAAATTTCATCATGGCTCAACACCTCTAAACTCTCACCAGTGCATTTTTCAGATTCCAATGTGAATGCCATCTATAAACACATGCCAAACATTCTTAATAAACACAAAGAGGTGATCCTTAGTCTTCAGGTCTCTACTTGAATGATAGGCTAAAGCTTGGGGCATAGTACACCTCCATATTACACTGTAAAACTCATAAATGGTCACCTTCAAACAAAATACCAGATAACCTAATTTTAGATTAATTAAAATGTTTTAGTTTATTTTAAGTAATAATCTTTTGTTTGTCTATAAATATTTTTAAAATGCCCTCCGATGATTACAAAATTACCAAAGTCAACTTTTGTAATCCACAATGTGTTCATCAATAGTGTTATAATTAGTATTAAACATGAAACACTATTTTACTAAGTGGTCATAAGATTTGAGTTGAATTCTTTGATGTTTTATCCAATTTATTTGTTTGAAATGAACTTGTTGGGTTATATAGTGTGAAAGATGTGAAAGTTGGGTCGTAAGGGGATCAGATCAACAGTGCTTCGAGGCTTCTGTCACTCAGCCTGTGAACACCTCATCGCTGGGGAACGCACTGCACTACAAAATAAACATGCCACACATATCCTGCAACCCACAAGCTACGCCCAATGCCATGCCAGCTGTTTTGTTGAAAAAATGACTGCAAATTTCACATGACAAGTTGACAATTGAAATAAACTGCGGTGGATGGATGTCAGGTCCTATAGAAATACTCAGTTTGATGAAGGCAAAGTGTGCAGCCTGTATGTGTCATTCACTGTCAGTACTAATAAGGTAAATAGAGAGATGGTTATAATGATTACCATTTGGAGGCAGGTAGGTGAAGCGCTGGTACTGGCTCCTCTTCCTCTTGCCGTTGCAGATGTAGAAGTTGACTGGGACAGAGCTGGATATCCTTTGGTTTCTGTAAGGTGGGATCTCGACAACAAGTGAGCTCTGAAATAAAAGAGAATAAAACATTAGTTTCAATATAAAGCTTTCAATAAATTCACCTAGGAGCTTCTGGCATTAACAAGGTATTTTGAATATAGAACTGCTGCTCATTGTACATTTTCTTTTTTGATGACCATTCTCTGCAAGATGATTATGTGGTAAATGGCAGTAACTTTCTGAAATACTAAAAATAGTCTTTCTAGCCCTTGTATTCTTTCAAACAATGCACAGTTGTGCACAACAGAGTTGTTGAGATTAAATAGCCTATGTATTTTGCCAGCAAGCAGTTGAACAGTTGTACCTAATAAAGTGGTGTAGCTATAGTCAAAGTAGATTGTATTTTTTTGTATGTGTTTGTAAATATTGTTTGCTTCTGTGTAACACAGTAATGAGGTCACTGAAAGCAGTAACTTGTCACTTATGATACAGCTCTTTGGCCCTTGCCTCAACTTTTCATATATGTTCACATTTAAATGCAGTCATTTGTATAACATTATTCAACAGTAGTTTATTTAGTGGCAGGTCTGTATTTAGGTTACCGTTTCCAAGAGGCTGGATTGTGAGAAGGTTTAATTAGGTTTGCTTTAGCTTCGTGCAGATGCAGCAGACGCGTAGCCCTGGAGGTTAGCCCACTGGCCGTGTTTGTCTTCACAGGCTTGACCCTAGGGCTTTAGCCTTGTCCCACAACAGTGCCCAGAACAGGGGTGGTGACCAGCTCATTTGTTTGCACTTATATAAAGTATTAGCTATACCCTACCCCAGGTGATAAACATGTAATGTGCAATAACTATTTTCAATGTGTGGGATTATGATAATGAAGATTGGATATTATTGTTGACTTAAAATAGTAGACTGATTTTAAAATGTTTGTCTACATTTCAGTGGTCAAATCTGGGTGTGAATCAAAACAAAATGAAGACCACACCATGGCTAAGAACAGACCAGGACTAAACCGAGACTTAGGGTGTATTCACACCAGAATAGTCCTTTGGTCCACTTGTTTGATCCGGATCAAAAGCGGACTTTATTTTTTTTTCGTTTGGTGCGGTTCGCATTCACATTGTGCTTTTTGCAAGTGAACTATACTTTGTAAACAAAGCCACGCGTATGACCATCGCTGCTCCCATTGGACATAAACACTGAGACCGCACCAAAA
>JAVQKG010370421.1:0-16027 GCA_036025885.1 Hypseleotris bucephala | reverse complement strand
TTCCACCACCTCCTCCGCCATAAGGCAGTCGGTGTTATAGCAGTTGACGCAGACGCATGGGGCGTTTCGCCGATATACATTTGCTGTCGTTTACGACAGCCTGCGTCTAGTTATTTCTTATTTTTATTATTCAGTTACATTTACTTGAGTAACTTTTTAAATAAAATGTACTGCTAGTTTTAATGTACAATACTGTTTACCTTTTACTTTTTATGTTGATTTAGTGGTACTCTTACTGGCCACATTTTGAGTTAAATCTGAATATTTGGCTGTCCTTCTGTCCCTTTGAGGCCCATGGTTTGGAGAAGGACCTGCGTCTGGAGTTGTTGCGGACGGCCTGTATGTGTCAGACGGTCATCTGCTGCAGGGTCACCCCTCTGCAGAAGGCCCAGGTCGTTCAACTGGTCAAGAAATACAAGCAAGCTGTGACTCTGGCTATCGGGGATGGAGCCAATGATGTTAGCATGATTAAAGGTATAAAGAACCATTTATACAGTAATCTACAAGAGTATTGCTAGGGCTGAGAATCTAAAGGCAATAAGTAACATTCAAGTGAAGCAAAAAGGGCCATGCTTTTTCCTGATACGGCTTAAAAAATATTTGGTCTTAAAAGCTAAAATATTCACATACTGCTGCAAAACACACAAGTTATTTTATCCATTGGTAAACCTTTTCTTATTATACACATTATTATATATATATTAAATATATAATATAATTATATATATAAGGGATTAATGCTGATATGGCTCTAACACGTTATCCCATTTTAGTAAGAAAAATAACTCCAATTCCAACTCAATTCCAAGTTTGTAGACAGCCTCGTTGGGGTTTTATCAGTATCTCTAAACTGATAAGAATAATAAGTTTAACCTCAGATCACAGCAATAAGCCCCTTAAAATATACACTTTTGTGAACTTTAGATTGAGTGTCTTTGTCTCTCCTCAGCTGCTCATATTGGAGTTGGAATCAGCGGACAGGAGGGCATGCAGGCTGTCCTGTCCAGTGACTTCTCCTTTGCCCAGTTTCGTTACCTGCAGCGCCTCCTGCTGGTGCATGGTCGCTGGTCCTATCTGCGCATGTGCAAATTCCTCCGTTATTTTTTTTACAAGAACTTCACTTTTACCTTTGTACACTTCTGGTATGCCTTCTTCTCTGGCTTCTCTGCACAGGTAAGCCACATTCTTATTATATGTTTATTCAGACTTTATAGCTCTTGGCTGCATAATAGTGACATTTTTGTAAATAAAAGATCAACTTTTTAGTTCTTGATTTGTTTGTATTTTAGACTGTGTATGATGAGTGGTTCATCACTTTGTACAACCTGGTTTACACAGCGCTACCTGTTCTCGGCCTCAGCCTTTTTGACCAAGTAAGAATAAGCTCTAAAATACATTAACAAACAAATATCCCACTAATTTGTGCTGTTTTTACTTTTATATTGTAGGATGTGAATGACCGCTGGAGTTTCCAGTACCCTCAGCTGTATGTCCCGGGACAGCTCAACTCTTATTTCAGTAAAAAGATATTTGTGCGCACCATGATGCACAGCTGCTACAGCTCCCTCATCCTCTTCTTCATCCCGTGGGCCGCAATGGTGGACACTGTTCGAGACGACGGCAAAGACATCGCAGATTATCAGTCCTTTGCTCTGCTCGCTCAGACCTGTCTTCTGATGGTGGTCAATTTCCAGGTAGTGACCTAAACTAAACTGAGCCTATATACAGTATACTGTCTTTATACCAGCTCACCTATACAGTCAGTGCCTAATGTTGACTTTATGCTCACTGGCCATTGTGCCTAGTATTCTTCAAAAGTCACTTGTCAATTTTGATTTTTACCAGCCACAGTTTGTTTGTTCTTTCATGGTAAGTATGTGATAAGCTGAGAAAAATTGCGGATATTTTTCAAACAGATATGGATCCATAAAAACAGCATATTTTAGTTGTACAGCTTTTTAATTTGACAAAAAGTCTAATCAAATTGTGGCCCTTTTTGTTTCTTCTCTGTCTGAATAGTCTCTAATGTTCTCTTGATTCACTACAAACATACATACAGATATTGTTTGTTCTTTTCAGCTGTGCCTGGACACTCACTACTGGACAGCGGTCAACCAGTTCTTTGTGTGGGGCAGTCTGGCCGCGTATTTTGCCATTTGCTTCACCATGTACAGTAATGGCATGTTTCTCATCTTCACCTCCAGCTTCCCCTTTATAGGTGAGTTAGTAGATATAGTATAAATCTATATAATCTAAATACTAGTAATTTTTGCTGTTTTGCTTTTACTGCAAGTGCATTAAAATCTGGGAAGACTGTTGACTAGTGATACAGCACATTTAGTTATGTTCTGCTCTTCACTGTCATTTTTTCTGTAGCACTGCCAGTGTTCATAATGAAAGCAGGAAAATAAATAGTATTAAGTGTTATGATGAACATTGGTTTAGATTTACAATGAATTTCAAGCATTTTTATGTAGCTGTAGTCTTCTGTGTAATCCAGACAATTCAAAGTAAACTAAAATTTTGATCAAATCAATACCATGATCTTGACCTGATAAAAATCAGATTACATTTTTACCATATCACCCATCCCTAAGTATAATATCGGAATATGTTTTGTAATGTGTTTTCCAGGCACTGCTAGAAACTCCCTGAACCAGCCTAACGTGTGGCTGACAGTACTGTTGGCCACACTCCTCTGTATCCTGCCTGTGGTCGCACTGCGCTTCATTCTGCAACAGCTCCTGCCAACCATCAATGACAAGGTCGGCAACAAAAAACTAAATCATGTTATTTGACACATTTTGTAATAGGGGTGGGCGACATTGTAAAAATATCATATCACAATTTCTATCAAGCCAATTTCACGTTTTCAAATTTATTAAGATTTTAGTTTACATATTTTTGCCTTACATAGAAGACTACTGCTGTGAGTGTCTTCATCAAACCATTTTAACCACAAACTCCAATCCAGTGTTCATCATATTACTTAATGCTGTTTTCTTCCTTTCTTATTAATATGAACACTGGCATTGTTGCAGTAAAAATGACAGTGAAGAGCAGAGCATAAATCAATGCATTGTATCACGATTCAATGATCTTTGCAGAGTAGCTCAATCTTCATAACTCCATATCACTCCCACCTCTAGTTTGTAAACATTTGTGCTTATGCCATGTCTCTTTATTCCAGGTGAGGTATAAAATGAGAAAAGAGGCTCTTCCTGTCCCCGCCCCTCGCCGTCCTCCTCCTCGACGAATCAGCACGCGCCGTTCGGGATACGCCTTCTCTCACAGTCAGGGCTACGGCGACCTGGTCACTTCAAAATGGGTCCTCCTTAAACGAAAAAGCAGACCAGCACTTTTCACCAAAACAGACTCTCCTTTAGCCCAAAACCAGCCTCAGCTCTACCGCACCATCACCGAGGAGAACGAGGAGGTGCAAAGTCCATAGACTGTAAAGACTACAAATATTAATGTCCAAATGTGTCTTATTTTACATCTAAGTGCACTTATACAAGGGAGCTCGGGGTATCTTCTGGAGTTGATCTATTGAACTGCATGGATGTACTATGAGAGACCATTCTGCCAACAAACCACTAGAGGGTAATAAAGTCAAGCGGACATTATTTATTTATCGCATTTTTACTTAAATTTTAATGTTTTTGATGCATGTGAACTATGCAGTAATGGGCAACCTCCAACAAAACATCTGGTTCTTATAATTCATCTATGCTTGACTGTCTGGAATCGATGAATGTGTTGTAACAGAGATTAGCCTAAGTGAGATTCAAATGAGATTCAATGTAAATTTTATTTTTTAAACCTTTTATAATTACTTACAGTATACACCCAAGACAAAAGCTTTGTCATTAACATGTCTTAAAGTCATTCTGTCAATTGCACCAGATTAATGCTGGATCTTGTTTAACAGTATTGCTATAGTTCATTTTGTTCTCTTAAGGACATTCTGAAATTATTCCCAAAAACATCAAATGTGTGATCTGCAAAATGGCCATGCAGAATATAGAATATTGTCCACTTCTTGTTTACATTTTTTCCTTTTGACTTTTTTCCTGAGGAATTGTCTCTCGGCAGATAACTTCTTTGTTAGTGAGGTTTTACACCAGATGCCCCTCCTGACTCAACTCTTTTCATTTATCCGAGCTTGGAACCTGCACAAAAATTACCATGGTTTGTAACTCCTTGGAGCTTAATTTTTGTTTACTTGAATATTGTGTTTTTTTGTTCCTTCTGCATTAATTGTATGCTGCAGTGACACTGAACAGCAGGGGTCAGTGTTGCCTTTATAGCCAATGAAATACACTGGCGTTCACAGTTTAAAACATTTTCTGTATGTATTCACAAATACACTTGTGTTCTTATGAAACTTTACAAATAAAATGTTTTTTTTTTCTAATTTCTTTGGTAATATCTCTATTTTTCTTGCTGTTAGTGAATGTGATTATACAGTCACATCGTTTCCAGTGCACATATTTTAAGATGTGCACAGATGGAGTAATCTTAGTTTAATTTACATTTATGTATCAATTTGTACATCAAGAAAACAGGAAACAACAAAGCAATGAGTTAGAAGTAGAATTATTTTTTATTTTTCATAATTGCCATGTTGCCAATATTTGGTTCCTAACCATGCTAATCTGCAGTGATATGTAACAGGATGTCTATAGACAGCAACATGCATGTTTACTTTAAATCATTAATACACAGGCTACTTTTGGTTCTCCACGAGTTTGAATTATAGATGAGTTCAAGTGTGGATGTACTGTCTTTTCTTCTGCTCTTCTTTAGTCTATTCACTGTCCACTGTACTTTTATATGAGCCAAGACTATATCAACATATTTACAGATGCTGACTTTGACTTATACTGAAAATATAGTTGTAGGATGATGTTGCTCACTGGTCAAAACTTATGAAGCAAAATGACTCTGAATGGGACAGTTGAGCTTTGAGAGGTCAAAAAGGAATATCTAGATTAGTTAATTGCCTGAATTTAGAACTGTAAACTTCATTTGAGCTGTTTTAAGAATTGTCTATTAGTTAAGATGAGTTACTATCTTACTTGTTTCAATTCTGACTGGTTTTAATTTTTTTTCATGTTACAAGCTAAATTATCTGCCAACGGAATGAGATTATTTCACATGCAATTTGTCTAATTTAATGTTTTTTTTTCTAGTTTCTACAAAGCTTAAGAATAATAAATTAGCTTTTAATAATTAGTTAATAATTGGCTAAAAATTAATAATCAGAATGTATTTAAACTTATTTAGATGTAGTTTTTGCAGTGTATTGCATGTGTCACTCTCTCTTTGGGAGCATGAGGCATCGTCAGCAGTTTGTCTGTGTTGAAGGTCATTGATCCACAGGATTCTCTAAGAAGCGACCAGTGACAGGCTAGATCAAACCATTCTTCCATGTGCACAATACATGAGATTTTGAAACAGTGTTAAATAAATTATTTTACTTTGTTTTGTAATAGATAAATAGATGTAAAGACAGATATAGTGTTGCGGTGTTTCCAGGGTAAAGTTCAAGTGAAACGGAGTGGTCAATGTAAGAGGAGACAGTGGACCAAGCAGGAATTTCACACATGACCGTCCAACATGTCCAAAGGGTAGCAGCCACTGGAATAGAATCATACAGGCCATAGGAAGCTGTGGTGGAAACTACATCAGTTAAAGAAGACAACTACTGATCAAGCTAACGGTTTGATCAATTCATTTTGTAAATGTTGCATATGGGCAAACCTAAACTCAGAACTGCAATTGTGTGTAAACATTAAACTTTAAAAGACCGTGACACAAACTGTAAGGTTGACAAATTTTTGTGGGTTCAATCCTGTCCTGTGCTGTAAATTATCTCTTGGGACTCTGGCTTCCATATTCCATCCACCATCCACAGACATACAGTATTTGTGAGTGAATTGGTGTATCAAAATGCCCCATGGTGAAATAATGTCCATAGTTGGTGTAATAATTTGGGAGATTAACTGAAGTGACAGTAAATACCAGTGGCGACTGCCCCATGACGGTGTAAAGTCTTGAGCCTAAAGCAGATCATGTGTGCCTTAAGTGAGTGGGTGAGTCACTGTGTAACAGAGAGGGGCACACAAAGAGAGAGTGCTGTCAGCTGAGAGCCCAAAGTCTAAAGAAAGGATTAACCTTCAAACATGTGCCTGAGCCAGCTGCCACATTAGCAAAATGAACACAGGTGAGAAAGTGAAAACTTGACCTACAGGCCATTTTAACAAATCAAACTCAGTCCTGTTATACTTGGCTCTTGGGCAAACAGACCTGTCCCTTGAACTTGTGTTTGGAAATAGAAAGATAACCAGAATGACACAACTTACACCTGGTCAGAGTCTGCTGACCACAAGTGGGTCAGTTTTTGACCCCAGGCTCGGTTTTGGGAAACAGTAGGCTATGAAAATGTTTGACACTGACTTACTGGAGGAGCACATATAAGTTAGTTTAAAGGTGGAGGGTGTCCAAATGTGGAGGTTCAACTGTATCAGGTTTCACAGTGATGTGAGTTAGCACGCTCTTGCTAACAGTCCCCAACTCTATTTCTCCTGGGCTGATCTAAGGGCAGGGCCACATGAGCACTGGCTGAAATTTGATTGGCATCTGAAGATGCTGATGTACATTTACAAAAACAGCAAAAAACATATTGTCTTCAGAATCATGAATCCAAATAGCCTATTGGATTCATGATTCTGAAGACAATATGTTTTTTGCTGTTTTTGTAAATGTACATCAGCAATCAATTTCTGCAGGTTAAAAAAGTTATACAAACAAAATTTTGGCACCTAATTTAAAAAGAGTGGCCTCTGATAACCCTTTCCTGTTTTACCCCAGTGAAACTTCAGTGCAGTGAATATGAATCATTTAGGGAGGGAGCTAGCAGCACTAGAAATTTAGCATTAGCGCTAACACACAAGTCCAGGATCACCACAGCACTTCTCTTTGGTCACAGCTGAGTCACCCTCAGAGCACGACTTAAAAAGGACTGACAAAAACTGTACAACCACGCGTCCCTGCATGGGCCGTCCCATCGCCAGCTGGACACAAACAAGGACACTTCATCAACCTCAGCAGCCTGGATAAACAAGAATCTGGAATCAGTTCAATCAATCTACCAGGAATCTGGAGATTTTGGTTCAACTAAAGCCACTGATTCACAGATGTTTCAACTCTGCAGATTACTTATGCTCAGTTAAAGATTGTGCATCTACATGTGAAATATTGTTATGCAATTGTAACTGTACATTTAAAAAACTGCTGTATGTTCATTGTTAAGAAAACTAGGCTAATTAAACATTTGGTCATATTTTGTATTTGATATTTTGGTTAGAAGAGAAACATAATATATACATGTTATGAATCAGTATTTTTTCTATTAATAATGGTTAAAACATACTTATTGAAAAAACAGTTAACAATTACAAATTAAGATGTATAAAACCATAAACATGTAAAATCCATTTATTAGTTAATTTTACATCAAAACAATCAAAATGAGAACAATCATTACAATTTTGCATAATATTCAGGTAATATCTTGATTAATTTCTGAATACAATTAAAAGTCATGGTAAGACGTTCAGTACAAGGTGCACAAGTACATCAAGCAAAGCTATAGTTTCTAGTGTCTTAGTGTAAAATACATTGTATAGCAATATTGAAAGGCACCATTATAAAACACAACAATGTTATCTCATGCAGGAGTCCATCAAGATAAATGTAACACTGTCACAGTTAGGTTTTCACATTACCTGATATTACTGTATATACTGCAGTCATAAATATATGCTTTATTGCTGTGTTTATTGCGGTTTTAAAAGTGAACTATGTGCAATTACACTCATATTGTAAATGAGCATTCAGGCAGCAACATCAAAATACTGAAATCAGGCTTTGCATTGAATGACCTTCTTTGAGAGAGGCGTAGATTGCATAAATACAGATGTTGCGTTAAGCAGTTGTTGAGTTGTTGATCTGTAGTGCATTAAATGACAACATGTGACACTGTACATATGAGATTTTAGTCTTACTCAAACTCGGACCCTCACAAATGTAAAACTAGATTCCTTCTTTCATATAACTCCAGCTGTTTATTATAAAACATAAACTTTTATTAAAAAATGACCTAGCAGCCTGTTGACCATAGTAATTATCTTTATAAAATCATGCAGGAACTTTGACATTGATGGGAACGGCAGTGTCCTGGGTGGCAGAGGAAGTTGTTTACTATTATCACACAAACCAGTTCATACTGAAACTGTGTCCTTGGGCAAGACACTGTTTTGAGTGTCTAGAAAAGTGCTATAAAAAGCTGATGAATTATTATTATTATCAATAGTTAAGATCTACAGTATGTGTTTCCTGTTTCTATTAGTAAAACACTTCTACAAGAACCCCCACCATTTGTGCACTAACAGGTCATCTCCATATCCAGTGTAAAGTAGATGATTTCCACACTCCTCCCAGCGGCACACCTCACCTTTATCCAGAACCACAAACTTCCATTCCACGTGTGTCTCCGCAGGAATGCTCACAACGCAGCTCCAGTATCCATCCTTGGCCTTCTGCAGTGGGATGACACTCTTCCAGGCTCCTAGTTCCTGCTGGTCCCCGGTCACGGCCACAGTCTGGTACGGAGAGAGGGCAAGGTAGTGCACAAGGAAGGTTACGTTGACATTTTGGGGCATGGGTTGAACCGCCTGCACCTTTTTGGCATTTTCGCTGCTCTCCTCCGGCTTGGTTTCAACAATTTGTGGAATTTCTGGTTCTGGTTCTTTACTCTTATTTTTGACACCCAATGGGGCATTCATCCACGGAAGTACTTGGTAGTTCCCATCAGTGATCCATTCGTTATGGTCCATGGTGGCTTCCATAATGCTTATTTCAGTCTTTTCAATCTCAGCTTTCAACTTCTCCGCTTCCCCCTGATTCACAGCACATACTTGATCTTTCTTGTTGACATTTGTTTGTTTTTTTACTTCACAACCTTCTTTCATATTATCTTGAACCTGCATCATCAACTCTTCCACTGTTTTGTGATAGCCGTCTTCAATTTCACTTCCAAACGAGTCCTCATTGGCCACAAGTGACACAGAAATATCTTCTGGTGGAGATAGATTGATGGGACTTGACTCTTTTGGCTCGGTTACAATTGTTACTTCGTCATTTGTCAAAACTACATGGTGTGTAGAAAGGCTATGTAAATATTCTTCCTCAGACTTAAACTCAGCCGAATGACTTGTTACTACCATGTCGTCGCATTTTGTTTGCTCACAGCCTATAAAAACAGTGCTAATTTCCTTGCTAACTTCTTCCATGTCAGGACTGACTGAGATGCTTGAAATCTCACTTTCAATAACCATATCTTTCACCTCAGGCTGCTCCAAAGACAGATTAGATTCTGGTGCAGTGTGGCTAGAAATCTCAAACTCCATGTCACTAATTTTTGCATGGTCTTGCATCTTCTGATTTGAAGATATCTCTGGTTCAGCAGTAGGAATAGTGCTGTTACTTGCAACTTCTTCGTCATGTTGATACTCAAACTTCTGTTCAAGAATTGAGTAAGTATTTTCAGTAGAAACAATCATATCTGAAGAGTCATTGATTTGGCAGGAAGACTCACTTTGACTCTGGGAAGACACAACAGGAGACTCCTCAAATGTATCATCTATAACTTTTTGGCAGCCATTTTGATTATCACTTTGAGTTGATATGTCATTGTTACTGTCCACAGGCCCTTGGGAATCTTTAATGTCTACAATTTCTGACAAGCTTTGTTCTTCATTTTTCAGATCATGTGGCTCAAGGGACATATCAGTGGTAATTTCTGCTGACATTTGGGCCTCTATAATCTCAGTAACAACCATATCCTGAGTGGAGGAGTTGTCAAAATCTTTTACTGTTTGGAAGGAAGACATGTTTTCAATTTGGGAAGGCACTTCAAAGGTTTCAACTTGACAACCATTTTGAATTTCAGTATTGTTAGTGTCCAAATCATGTTGTTTTGGTTCCATTTCTACAACTTCACTTTTGATGGCCGACAGATTTTCTTTCTCCTTTTCCACTTTTACAAGATCTGGGCAAGTAGCAGCTGAATTTTGCACTTCAGTTTGGGCAATTATCTGTTCAGCAGTAACGGCTAAATCTTGAAAAGTGCTTTGGCTGTCAAAAACTCCAATTGTTGGACAGGAAGACACCAAAAGAGCAGATATTTCAAAAGTATCCGTTGTAACTACTTGGAAGACATTTAGATCACTAGCTTCAGTCTTATTTGATCCTGCAATGTTAGTATTTGTATCATCTGATTTTGTGTCAGTGAGCAAAGTTTCGTCAACAATTTCAGTTGGGATGGCTGCCTGACTTTGATCCTCAATTTCCACTTTCACAGGATCAGAGCAAGTTGAAATTTTCTCTTTTATATGAACAATACTTTCTTCAATATCCTCTTGTTTTTCTTCTAGCTTCTTAGTATCTTCGGCTAACAATTCACTCACCAAATTACTATCCTTAAGTCGTCGCACATCAAATTCTTCCAAATGTTGTAAAGTTGCATTTTGTTCCTCAATTTCAGCTTTTATGGTGTTTTGCTGGAAATTGATATCCTTAGTAATTGGAACTTCTGTCACCAGTTGCTTGCTATCAGCAGCAATTGTATTCTTTTGTCCCATTACAACAGTTTCTTGTTCTGTCAGTGGATAGACTGTTTCGACGTCCAAATGTTGAGTCTCCCTGTTTTCTTCTTTGTCTTCAACTTGCTGCTCCTCACTAACTTTGTCTGAAATACTTGAAATGTCTGCTGGACTGGTTTCACCCCCAGTTACAATATCTGTAGGTTCAATGGGAGGAGCTTTAAGCAGTAAACAGTCTTCACGGCTGGAAGAGACATATGAACTTTGGCCAACTTCAGCTATAATTGAGTTAACCTCATCTTGTGGTATGTTGTGGGTGGTCATCATATTGTCTTGCTTAATCATTGAGGGTTCAATGTCTATTTCTTCATCAACTTTCTGGTGGTCTGTCTTGTTAAGATCTAGTTCTGCATTTTGAACAGGCAATATATTTTCATTAGGCACAGTTTTGCCTTGATCTGCAGCTGGGCTTGGTAGTGCGGTTTCTTCACATTGTGTCAAAGTGTCTTGTTTAATTCTTGAGGGTTCAATGTCCATTTTTTCATCAACTTTCTTGTGGTCTACAGTTTCTGCTTCTGTCTTGTTGAGCTCAAGTTCTGAATTTTGTACAGTCAAAATATCCTCACTAGAGACAGTAAAACCATTTGCGGATGTATCATTATCTTCTTGGTCCATTTTGTCAGTTTCATCTTGTGCTATCGTGCTAATTTTCTCGCTAACTACCTCCACAACAGGACTGACTGTCATGCTTGAAATCCCACTTTCCAAACTAGGAGATGACAAACTATTATCTTTGAGGTCAAATTGCTCAAAAACCTGATTAAATGGGTCAACTGGGGCAGCACTAAGCGGTATCTCTAACTCAATGCTAGTTTCTGTCCCGTGATGTAGGGGCATTTGAGGGCATAGTCCATTCTGATCAATTTCTTCATCTAATCTTGGAGGTTGTTTTTGACCATTTAAAGGCAAGTCTGTTCTGTCTGTTATGTTTAGTGTTTCAACATTATTAATAGCGCCATAATCATTTGAGACTTCTTGTGGTAGATTAGATGGCTCTTCTTCTGTTGGTTTTTCGTCACTGGGATGGGTCACAATATTGTCACATTTGTCATATGGTTCAGTATTGTCAATTTCATTAGTTTCATTTTCAGAGTGTGGAGCAGAGATGATATCGTCAAGCCTCTCCAAGTTCGATTCTTGATTTTTTGCTTCCAATGTGTTAATTTCCTTTTCTTGATTAATCAAATTGGGGGGTTGACTGAAGCACACTGGATTGCTAACAGTGTGCTCTACTTGTCTGCATTCTTCCTCTGGGACATCTTCACACTCCTCTGCTTCAAAGACCTAGACAGATAAAGTTTGAATAATTAGTTGTCAGTAGGACTTCACGTTAACTTTTCTGCACATTGGCAATTGTGGTGAGTATTTTTCAAAATTTACTAGCCAGTTTAGATTTTTACCATCCAAAGATTAGTTGTTTATGTTAAGTATGCGAGCTGAGAAAAAATGGCTGTAATTTGTTGTTAATATATTCTTGCTTTTTGTGTTTTGTTTAAGACATTGTTAAAAGTTAGTTAATAGTAGTTATTGAACTTCCTAAATACAATGCCAGACCTAAACTAAAATGTGTATGTGTAAAATACAACTAGACAAAGTGGCAAGGAAAGTCAATAAATAAGTATTTCTAGGTACCTTTTTAGGTTTCTGTCTATTTTACTCATATTCTAACTTGTAGTGTTGACCCTCGGTTTTGACCTATATATACTTATTATGTTGTCACAGTTAGAACTGCCTAAAGTGCTCTTCTCATATCCAGTTGGGTCATTGATGTTCTTGCATGAATAACTTTGACTCCACTCCACGCCTTGTCTCTGGCTAAAGATCTTTCACTGCTTTTTCAACTTTTATTTATAGTGATTAAAAAATATAAACTTTTATTAACTCTTCTTTGGGAAGCAGGACTAGAATCAAAACATATTTTCATTGTTATCTTAATAATTTGTCATAATATAGTAGATGTCTAATTATTTGACTATTTATTTCTCTATGACTCTTGTAACCTAAGCATAGTCTCCTCCCACATCTTTCCTCCACAATATTAAGATGCCAATAGTAAATGATCTATTCTTGTCTTCTTTCTAACAAATTAACTTCAAATACAAGCAGAGACTTTAAAGCCAACCCTGACTTGTTTCATTGTGCTTTGTGAAATTATTTGAAAACACCAGAAAGCTTGTGAGTTTATAGGTGCATACAAAGCCCTTACCTTCTCTTCCTCTTCACAGCTAACAGCATTGATCACCTCTGGCTCCGTGGTATTACAGACCTCCTCAGTCACATCTTTAGTTTCACATGTGAAGTCACTTTCCAAGCTCTGGTATCCCTCTTCTATGTACTTTCCCATTGGTCTGTTTGAATGTAGGTCCCAAACGAATGTCTTTTCTGAAACTGTATTGTCTTTGTGTTTGTAAGGATGAGTCTTTGCAGCAGCAGCCCGGCGATGCCTGACTTTAGGAGGTCTGTGTGAGAGGTATCTGTCCACCTCATGGTCATCTGATGAGCTTGTGATGAGCTTGTGTCTGTCTTCACTTGTGTCTGTAACAAAAATCAGAAAAAAATCAATATATAAACAGTAGGTGTACATTTTATCTTGTGAGTTAAAATCCCATTGTTTCCTAATTTTTATTTCTATTAATAAAATGTATTAACAAAAAACAACAGACTTTAACAATCTATAGTAGGCAAAATACAGTTTCAGAGTGGTTTCATTAGAGACAGGTAGCCTTTAGTCTAGTAGTGATGTGTCTAATTTATGGGAGGCCCCTTGTCAACACATGATATATGTATTTCATGTGGAAACGTTTTTATGTTGTGTAGTATCAATACCTAGCAACATTTAGTGGCTTTGGTCAATATACCCCTTATCTATTTACTTTGCAGGTTGGAGTTCACTGTACACTGGAGTAGTCTGTGGATGTTAGCAGGTCATGTTCAGGGATATTTTAGTCTCAAAGAGCTGCAGTAACATCTAATCCTGGTCTGGAGGCTGCTGCAAAGGAAATTTACTACTACTACAACTAAAAATAATTAAAACAGTATGAAAACTAAAGGAACTTTATGCATTCTTGTTTGGACTTTCTTTATTTAAATTTAGTTTTTTTATTTGCAATCAATGTATTGGTTGGATAATGTGTGGCAACTATGCAAATGCATCAACAGTCTCTAAATAGTTTCTTTGTGAAAGGTTTCCTTGCTGAGGCTAAATTAGATTTCTAATTGGTTTCAAATTGGCTAAAGATATATTTGTAACTACATTCACAATTAAGTAGGGCATCTTTGATTTATGACTTTCTGAATGGTGATGGGCTACTTCGTACTTCAGAAAACTAAATAGTATTATACCTAATAAAAAGATTGAAACAGGGACACTTTTGTCTGTAGGCTAATTGGTGCTCAATATATCATAATATAGCCTATTTTAAACGGTTAGGACATTATGAATAAAGTTAGCCATGTGAAAAGTAGCCATGTGAATAAACTAGCATTTTATTCTTGATTCTGCCATGTTTATTTTACAACATAACAGCTAAATATATCAGAACAACAGTCCTTCTGGAGCCTACTCCCTGTGATTACCTGTAGCCTGAACACAATTTCCCTCTAATTAGACGCCTTATATATAACTCCCTGTCACCTACAGCCCCAGGTTAGTGAAAAATCCCTTTTACCTGTTGACCCCTCTTCCTCCTCCCACAAGCCGAGCGCTGCGCCTCTGTGCCCCGCGTGGCTGTCACGATCATCGGGCTCAGCTGCTCTCCTCCTCCACCTCTCTCTCACGGTTCTGTAGATTATGACGACCGCCACTAAACACGCCATCCCCAGCACAGCCATCACCACAGCGGGTCCGTGGCGTCCTATCATGCAAAACAGTGACGCCAAATCGATCCTTCTCTCAAAAGCTCTGGTGTTTTTCAGCGGCATTTTGGCACCTGTATGTCCCGTGGATGTGAGTGGGTGCCTGGCTGGAAGAGTGTTGACTGTGCCGCTGTTACAGACCGCCACAAGGACTGCGTTGGTAGTGACCTCTTGTTGCTGCGGATAGCTGCAGTGCAAACTGATGCAGGTGCACGAAGCTGGTTGGTGGAGACAGAATCACGGGGACTGTGCGCTCATTCATAAAAAAAGAGAAATGGTGTTTGTGCAGTCCAATTTCACGCGTCCATTTCGATTACGCAATAGCTTTGTTGACACTATTTGTGCGGCAGAGGAGAACGGGCAAGCATGAGAATACAGATCTTTAGAGCTGACAGAAGCAAAGTCAGAGCGATTTCAATCAGTGACCATTGATGTTGAGGAGCCAACTTTGGCAATAGCCTAATAATGTTCACGTATTAGGCTACTTAACTATCGGGCCAAAGAATAGCCTAATGAAAAATATCCTTCCAATAACGATTTTCATTTTCACACATATTTTTATTGTGGTGTCAGATTTTACAGATCATTTTCAACAGTAGGAAACCAAATCATTTGATGAAGCGGTGACCACTGAACACAAAAATAATATCACATGAACTTATGACAAATTTCAGTCGTCTAAAATACAGGCTATTGGGCTACTTTTTATCATCTCCCATTGCAAACGTCTTTCAGATTTTCGTTTCGATTTTCCTTAAACGTTTGCTAAATTAGTGCAATTAGCGCCATGCAGTGGACAATTTTTTAACTACATGTTGATTTTGCAGCATCATTTGAAGGCATCTTTGAAGACTGAACTTTCATCAGTGTCATTGTTCTTTGTCATGTTTGTCTGCGGTGTCTCTCATATCCAATGTTGCTGGTGAGGTCGAAGCACGCTTTTCAATCACAAGCACTCTATGACAAAAATGGCTTCAGTCATCAGTAAAGAAGAAGACAAAACAGATGCACATTTTCCACAATTGGGGATGCTTTGTAATGGGAATGAATGAATAAAAAAGTTGCTCTCATTGCAAGCCATTCAGGAATGGTGATTTGAACCTGCTGTAGCTAGAGGGCGCTCTAACAGCATTTATTCATATTATAGTTCCACACTTGGCCACTTTTATAAATCCCAGATAACCTTATTTATCAAGTTGTACCAACTCATTGTGTGTGATTTACAACTGTATTCACCTCATTCAGTTCACAAACAGACACACACCCTAAAAGGACACGTTTAGTTTTTGCAGTCGCCTCTTCTTTTGTTTGGGTCTCATTATACTCTATTAGGCTCCAGCGGATGACGTCACACGACCCCGTCAGAGCCGTCTGGCAGTGTAGAAAGTCCGCGGACCATTTACCATAATGTTAATAGGACGGATATTAAACAGCCATCAATG
>JAVQKG010370241.1:0-16715 GCA_036025885.1 Hypseleotris bucephala | reverse complement strand
AGGCTGTGAATGAGTCAACACACTTCACTCAAGCAATAATTTCCTCTTGCTTTTCATTTTTCATTATTTTGAGTTTTTTAATGGCAAAAAAACCCAAACAATGGCATAAAACAAAATGGGCAAATCTCTGCAAAAAATGTCAAGTGGCAAAAATTTAATCAACTTTAATCCGGATAGAGAGAAGTTAGTTTAAGGTAACATTTTCATGAATGGGAAATAATAACGAAAAACAAGGTCTCAAATATTGGACAATCCTAGCTGGAAGGATTGTAGATTTAATTTACTGCAGGGTGTTAGACAAAGTTAACAGTGTCTTGATAGCTCGGAGTGGCTCTGCCTGTGTAAATACAGCAGAAACAAGGGGATAAGACACTTGGGAAATGAAAAAGGACTGAGGGGAATTTTAATGTGGGTGCAAAAGTACTGCTGCTTATCACCTGGATACTCAATGTGAATGTTAACACAAGTTCATTTCAGGAGAGACCAAGGAGAAGGACACAGAATTATTGCAACTGATATAACTGTCCACCATTTTGTTTTTGACTTACATACATCATGTTGACCCTAAATGACTTATTTCATATCTCTCTGGTGATTATTTTGTTCAGCTTTGCTTTCAAAGTGGCAAATAAAATTAAATAAAAAAGAAAGTTAGTAACCAAATTAGAAAAAACAAATTTCAGTTGGTGGAGGAAACAAGGTTAAATCTGTTTTGGTAGCACATAGCTTTCATAATCCATTCAAACAGAGAATATAAAGTATAGGTATTTTAAATTAGAAATCTATTGATGCTATAGTATAGGTCAATGTTAACACAATGCACTTACCACTCTTGTTTTGAGATTTCACAGATAAATGTAGTAAGTTACTCTGGTGGCGTGTTGTTACATTCAAGTACTGAGCAACAGGTTGGATGTATTGGTGAAATGGACCACAAATTAGACCCTAATATATATATATATATTTTATTTTATTTAGGAAAACCTTTTATTTTAGACAAAAAATCTATCCATAGAGAAAAAGAAACAAGACATATGAAAATAGAGAATAAATACTATTTGGTCAATACAAGCACCCTCTTAAGTGCCCAGAAAAAATCACTTGTACTTAATCCATTTTGCTTTGCAACCCAAAGTTTTACTGTAAGCACCCTTAAATAGCACTAAGTCATAGGCCTAATAATCCCTTCTTGTGAGTTAATTGCAAACCAGATACAATCATTGAACTTGAACAGTGTTCCCAACCTCTGATTAAGATCTCTCAGCGTGTGTGCATTCATCATCAGAGAAGTTTGAAATATATCTTAAGTCAATGTCTGGGGCCTTTGGTGACTGCAGTGGCAAAACTCAAGCTAATTTCTTACCCCTTCCCTTTCCATATTTAAAACAGCTCTCAAACAAGGCCCTAAGTAGCTGTGGCGGTACATCATTAGCTCCTCTCTGCGCTGGATGTCGGGAGCTGCAGGAGGCACAGATAAATCAACATTTTATGGCTCCTCTGGGCTCTGTGGATCAGACCGAAGCTTCTGCAGAGAGAAATTAAAGGCTTTCTAATGGGCCACACAGCTGAAGGATTACACTGTAGAGGAGAGCACAACAAGTCCCACTCTCAGATCTCATCCACACAGACACGCAGAGGGATCAGAGCAGACCACTGTCAAATGAAATACTAATCTTAACATCGTATTTTATTCATTTTGGGAAATTATACATGAACTTTCGGTTTTAATAAGTTAATGTGAATAGGGCCTTACATCAATTCAAGCCAGTCTGTACCAGCAACTGTAAGCCTTGGACAGGGTATATAATATAGCCAAAGTCAGTCACAGGGCAGACACAGAGACATACATGGACAGACAACCAATTCTTGTCACAATCATTTACTAAGTACAGAGACAGAGAGAGGACATGAAAGGAAATAAATAATATGTTATAATCACATAATATAATGAGTGTACAACTTTTAATAACAAGCCGTTCCCATTTATTTTTAAAAGTCAGTTATCAAGACTTCCCGCATTTGTAGTCACAATGTCTTAAATACTAATCATTTACTTGACAATTTGTTTTCAGGATATATAGATATTCTTTCAGTTTTTAGTGATAGGTAATGTGGTATCTTCCTAGTCTATCTCACCAACTATGAACTTTCATGGACACTGGCCAGTCAGTCCCAGGACATGCAGAGACACACATTGACAGACAACCTTGACGAAAAGCTGAAGCACTAACCATTCTATCACTGTGCATCCATTTGAACATTTAAGTATTAAATACATCATAATACTGTGTATATATATATATATATATATATATATATATATGATGTATAAGAGTAAATTAGAAAGTAGTAAAAATGAATTAGCATTTAAATTGTACTAGTTTTTGAGTGGAGATTAAGCTATCCTTCCTGTCTTAATATGCTCAGTGCAACAGTGACATTGAGGGATCAGCAGGTATCCCCAGAGCAGTGTAGCGGAAACATGACTCACCTCAAAATGTTTCTAAACTGATTTACAGTGAGCAGAACTGGTCCTGACAATTTCAGAGAATGACTTGATGCTGACAAATGCACTTTCTGTGCAGCAGAGACCAAAACTAGATGGAAATTAACAGAATTATAATTTATATATGTGTATACTGTCAAACACGGTGATACTAAAAAGCAGTGGGTGTGATCTACCAGAGGTTTTATTTGTGTGGACAGTTCAAATGAAGACAAATAAGACCTTGTTTCAGGACCATGGAGAGTGACACATCATGAGTGGGATGAAAGGAAAATAGCCGTATGTTTATTTCTCATAAATTCCAAATAACCACAGTCATGTTTTTAAATAAATAGCTATTAAAGTAGTGTTTTAATTTTGCTTTGCGGCAGCTGTGTGTTCCTCTCAAGCACAAAAACAACACTTATATAAAGCTTGACTTAGGCCAATACAATATTGTGACTAATGGTCAAATATTTTCCAATTTTCTGCAAGACCGACTAACTGGCAACATTTGTCTGATGAAACAATGCGAGACTCCAAACACATTTATAGCATACTGCTGGTTTGTGGTTATTTTTGTAAGTTGTAAAGGCAATGAAACAGACACAAACATATCAGATAGGCTCACATGGCTATCTGTAATTGCATGGTCAAAATAACACAGAATATAAAATTAATAACTTTTTAAGACCACAAGTTTGCTAATTTATTTCCAGTTTCCACTAGCATATATCATCAGGCCAAATCAATTCAAAGTCAAATAAGGTTTTCTGTGAGGTCTTTACAAATATTATATTGGTCTCTGTAAATTCAAAACTAATTTAGGGGTTGTCTGCACCAATGCACATCTACATGAAATTGTATACAGAGATGGGGCATATGGCCAATAAAAGGCTCAGAAGTAATTCCCTTTGGAAACAATTGAGTAGAAAAGAAATGAACCACAAAGTCCTCGGAGACTGCAGACCACAACCCACTCATTGGAAAAGAGATATTGTACTACTTTGTATATAGTTCAGGTGTACATGCTCCATCAAATGAGTCTCAAAACTGTAAAGAATACAACGTATGTCTATTTATTTACTGATTACTTGTTGTTCTCTTGGAGCAATGTATCTCGCAATGACACAGAATTCATTACTGACCATCTCATGAAAATTTAATCAAAATGTGCCTCATAGTGCACAAAACTAACACACATGCAAAGACCAATACATATTCTTAGTAGGAGAAATATATGCACAATTTGAAAACAGTGATTTTATATCAGATTGTAGTCTTAATCTTAATCCAATATATAGTTTGTGAGAAGATCCTATAGGTATGACAGGAATTAAGATGTTAAGATGTTAACTGCAGAAAAGTCGAATTTTATTGATGCAATAACACAGCATTATAAAAGCCATTAAAGCTGGAATGAAACAACCCAGAGATGGTCGCCCGGACATTATGAGATAAACATAGCTGTCTACATGGTGCAAACATATGATGAATGACCATTTAATTCAACCATGTCATTGCACATCGATCTGCTTTACAAATCCCAGTGAGATCTTTAAAGTGGAAAGTGCTGGCAAGACAAAGCACCGCAGATAGTTGGCGACAGCACATTTAAGGTCTCTATGGTTCAGTGGTCAGCCATAATGGGCCTGTTCTGTGCTTTCTTCTTCCTCCAGGTTCCTCATCATTGCGACAAGAGAGCTGGGGTCAGAGTTTTGAAAGGAAATCAAATTGGGTCCAAACAAAGATATTACTGTTTCTCACAACATCAAAGACATGGCGGTTGTGGTGGTGGTTACATGTTGTGCTTATGGCCTGGGTGAAATAGCCCTGTGTACATGTCCTCTATTTGAGAAGCTTTTTATCTGCTATCTGGAGACAGCACATTTGTGGCCCAAAGTTTGACCCAGTTTTTTATTATATTTTTTTGGCCTTTTTCAGCTTTATTTGATAGGACAGTAGTGCAACAGGAAACCAGTGTGAAGAGTGGAGAGTGACAATCGGAAAGATGTCAAGAGCCAGATTTGAGCCACATGCTCAAGACTTCTATTTCATATGGTGCATATCTTTTCACCTTCTGGCCACACAAACTTGATTAATACAGTTATGCAAACTAAAATAGTGGCAGTTGGGTTTCTTCACGTCTCTATGTACAAAGATGAAAACAAAATTTTTCAGCTTTTTGACAAAAACATATGGCCCATTTAGATTGTAAAATATTTAGAGAAAATGTTTGTTTATTTTCTTTTAGTAAAAGAAGAAATGGTTAAGAAAAAGACTTTAAATTGACCATAAAATAATAGTCATTGAAATTGTTTGTGAATTAGTATTCCAAATATACAGTATTTATATGAAAATGTCACTCGGAGCCTCAGACATATGTTACCTATCATCCAAACCAAACATGGCATTTACAACATGGCCATTATATCCTATATAGGCTAGATGCTTCAGACAGAAAAAAGCAACAATTCCAATTGTTTACATTTAACATGTATGGGATTTACTGTTAGATTAGCCATTTGACCAATAGGAAATGCCACCACAGTTGTGTTGTAATTGCAATACAATACATTTATGTACCCCTCATGTAGTTTTATCATTATCCTTAACTTTTTCCTGCACTTCATATTTTAGCTGAAGTTGCAATATCAACTTTTTTTTCAAATTGTACATGTCATTTTTAATAAGAACCATGTGGGTGAAAAAAAAGCTTTATTGGAAGACATTATGTTCTAGGTGTCTTAAAAAATGAAAATATGTTCCAAATTTTAGAAACTGCTGACTGTGTTCTATAGTGTAAAGAAGGGAATTATGTATGTCTGTCTGACTATGTGTCCCTCTCCTGACCTCTACAGCAAAATTACTAAACACTACTCTGACCAATAGTATTACATTAGTCGCTCCTCTATATACCGGCAGACAACTTACTTTACATCATAGAACAAGGTCAGGTTTGTATTTTCTTCCTACAGTATCATATTTTAGGAAACTTACAGACTACACCTTTAAGTAGGCCTAACTAAGTCAACCACTGGAGCCTGACAATAATACATCAAAAACAATTATAGTAAATACTGACTATAAACTATGAAAGTTCTGTGTTCTGTAGTTCAGATTTTTAGTTACACTGTCACTATACGACAACATTTACTGACATACTAAATATGTCTCAGCACAATTGCCATCCATAAAACAACCTGTAACCAGCAATTGTTTCCACCAATTAAACATGTCGTGGCGTCATGTTCCCTGTGCCAGCCTCCCCAAGACGCCAATTCAGAGCTAATCAAGTACAGTGCCCCCTCATTCTTTACATTGCCCCCTGAACTGTTACTTAACAATGCCTCATTTTCAGCGATACTGTTATTTAGCCATGAAGCAGCATGTACCCACCAGCCTTCCTCCTCCTTTTCCCTGGGAGAAGTCAGAACCATGGTGGTCAAAGTGACAATATGACAGAGAGTCGAGGTCTCTATTGCCAGTTAGATAATGGGTTATTTTGGGCGTTGAGATGAATCTTCCACATCATTAACTTGTGCAATGGGGGTTTTCTGGTGAGCGAAAAGCTAGCAGGAGGGAGACACCACTGCTGGGATGAAGGATATGGAGGGGACACAAGCTCTGGCATTTGGGTACAGGACACCCAATGTGTGTCTGTCAAAATCCTACCAACCTGTCATGTCAACAAGTCAGAGATAGTGCTACTTTACTTTGCTCATTCAAAAAGACTAAGTTGGTGATAATTGCCCAAGTACTGTTTTTATGTAAAATTACGCTTTTTCTTGAATGATTATTTGTATTTTTTAAATGATATACTGTATGTCCATATGCAACATCCTAAATTCTAAATGGTGGTAAATTCTAAATGGTTGCATGTCTATTTACTATCAATAAAAAAAAAGATTTATATTGCACCAAAACACATTTAATCACACTACAGTCTGATTTTCCAATTTTCATAAATGGCAGCCATTCACCATGCACCTACAACTACCAAACACATCAATCGCATACTTTCCTTTAAACATACTAAGACAAAGTGTCATGGCCAAGGACACAAAGCAACAAAGCAGAGCAGCATAGACTGGACCAGGTTTCAAACCACTAACTATCAAACCACTTCCAATTCTCATAAAATGTACAATAATCTCTCATATCTCTCCTGTATTATTGGTGGCTCTCTCTAGGTACTCCAGCTTTTTTCCAAAGACATGCATGTGGTAGTATAATTGGTGACACTACTGAACAAAAGTGTGAAATGATAGTGTTGTGGGCTTTAAAATCTGTCCATTGCAAACTAGATAATTTTAGACATTGAAATTAATCTTCCACATCATTAACAAAGGTAAAAGAGATGCTAGCAGGAGGGAGACACCACCGCTGAGATGAAGAATGTGGAGGGGACACAATGTGACCACTGCTTACACTGGCTAAACTCTACGCACCTACTAACAGTCAATGGAGTTTTTATGCCGTTGTGCTACATTGTGTGTTTTATATTGAGTGGGAGGAGGGATGCTAATGACTCCCAGTGGCTTTAATTAGAGTTTAAGAGGTTAATTCTGCATTTCAAAGGTCTCCTATTGCTACTTAATTTGATGCAGGGTAAAACACCACACAAACCATAATATGATGAAAAAATAGACCAAAAGCATATGGAGAAACAAACAGATGAGCGATAATCTTAACAGATGTTGAATCCCATAAAAGTACATTTGAAAATCTGTCGCCTTCATTTTGAACAGTGTGGACAATATTTTTGCATTTGTTTAATTGGTGCAGTTAAATCATTGAGTTAAACCAAGCATGACCAATGTGTTGTATCATCTGTCTTCAGTGATACAGTTTGTAACGGCTGGGGAAGAAACTGGGGTAAATTCTTTAACAAATTCAAGAGTAAAAACAAGATATTAGAAGTCACATATCAACTGGCCAATATTTTGTAAAATATCATTTATGCCTGCATGTTGAATGACAATAGATTAAAATGTCATGATTTGCATACACTATTTATATGGTCACTTTGATAACCCCCAAATAAATGTAAAGAAAATATTAAAACATGTAGGTCAGGTTGGCCCATTATGGCAGCTTGCTCAGTTGATTCTGATCTATGGAACTTGTATGCACTGTAGGCCTACCTTGTAATGTATAATGACAAAACTCTTTAGTGGTAGATCAACTCCTAACAGGACAAGCTATTCCCTCAACCCTTGAGCACTTTATTTTCGTGTCCTCAATCACACAATGCAAGTCTGAAAAGCACATTGTAACACTTTCTTAAGTTTTCTGTTTGTTTCTGAAGTCTTTGCCATCAGAGAGGGTAGAGTAGAAACACAGCTCCTCTGTCTGCAGTCTTCAATGTGTGGTCTTCTCACAAACCCATTTTTATCTTGCTCCTAAGTGCATTATTTATTACCTGGTTTCGGCTCTATCAAAGCACCACAATTTAACCACTAGTTGGATCCTACTGAAAGCATGGAAACCCTCCAGTTTCCTGGCTCCCTCCCACAGCAAACTGGCCTGCAAAGGGGACAAAGGTTAATTCCCACTCTAGCTCTAAATTGTCAATAAGTGTCAATGTGAGTGAATGGTGGCCTGTCTGTATGTGTGAGCTCCGCAATAAACTGTCCGTCCAGCGCCAATCCTTTCAACATTAATTGCTCATGTACAGCACAAAGCGGCCAATACTGGAAGTGTGTTGAGATCCTAAAAGCATTTAATAAACAAGCCCCATGTCCACTGTGGTGACTGTGATCAAATCAGCAGAGCCCATGAGAGTGCAATTAGTCATACTTGACCCAATCGTTTATCATTGTAACGCGGTTTTCTGATGGCAGTGCTGGATGCAGTGCTCTGTAAGTGATCTTAATTAGCATGTTTAAACAGCAGAACAAAGTGGCGTGGGATAGACATAATGCATTCTGATGTATTGTTCGATTCAATACATCAGAATGCCTGGCCAGCAAGACACAAATGCTTAATCTTCAAGGTGAAGACTGAACATTTAAAATGTACAGCTGTACACGAGCAATGATTTCCATTTCTATATTTCAATGAGGATTCTGAACTGATGTTTGCATGGCTTAATTGACTGAGAATTAGACTAATGTGTTTGCAGCCCATAGAAATTATATTGGGTTGCAGGGTGCAGGGTGCTTAGTTTTCCTCCAAGAAGGTTGTGTGTATGATCCATTTGCCCCCTGACTACACTAGTCATGGTGTAGTGTAAAAAGTTATTGACCAAGTTGCGTATATGGTGTACGAGAGAGAAAAAAAAATACATCCAGATACTAATGTTTTATTATTGTAACTTAGTCCTATTTCTAATTGTGAATCTAACACTATTATTGCGTAGGTCATATTAAAGAAGTATCACATACAAATACACTGACTGTATTCTGAACAGTGGAACATATTGTACAATATGATCTCTAGCATTTCAAAAACACTCATTTCAACACTTAGCATTGGATTTTCTAAAATACAGTTTATACTGCAACAGTTACTCTCCACCGTTACTCTTTTGGGTATAATTTTCAATGCACACATATATGGACGCATATGAACTCGCTACATAATGTATATGACTATAGTGGACACACAGACACACACCCCAGTGCTGTGATGCTCCTGGTTATACATGGTTATTCATTTGGTTTAACAGCCTCTAGTGAGACGCACTCGCCGACTCCATAAATCAGCATTTGTGCATTTGGATATGTGACATTTTGATGCTCTTAAGGAGGCGATGGGTGGGCTGCAGAAGCTGGGGGAATACAAGTCAGAGATGAAGCAAGCTGCTCAGAAAGGCATTTATCCAGATGTCAGCCATAAGAAGAGCCTTGTCAAGACATCGTACTCCAGGCTCATGCATACATATCCTCCTCAACAGTTTGGAAATAACTTGCATTCTGATGGTTTAATTGGAAAGAGAGGTAGTTCAGCTGCTGGGGTTGTGATGGGGTAGAAGAGAGTAGGCGATATAGCTGGATGAGGTTGAGGAGAGTGAGATGGTTCTGCATGCCTCTGAGGTGGTTATGGAGGAGAATAAGATACTGAGGAGGTGATAAAGGAGGGTAAGTTGGATGGTTTTGCTGCTGAGGTGGTGATGGGCCAGAGGAGAGTGAGTAGAGATTAGACTGCTAAGATTGAGATGGTACTGTTGCTGAGGCAGTGATGGAACAAAGAAGAATAAGATGCCACTGCTGCTTGAGGTGGAAATGGAGGAGACTGAGATGTAGTGATTGGATGTAAGTTGGTTCTGCTGTCCAGGCAGTTGTTGGAGAGTGTGCAATGGAGGTAGTGATGCTGCTGAGGTGGAGAAGGGGCAGAGGAGAGTGGGAGGATTTGCCTGTACCATTTTTTCCCTTACTTCTTAATACCTTATTACTTGTTTTCCGCTTTATCAAACCACTGCAATTTACCCACTCTAGTTGGTTGCATGCCTAGTAAACTATGATTGAGACATTTTGATGCTCTTTAGGAAACAGAGGGTGGGCTGCAGAAGCTGGGGGAATACAAGTCAGAGATGAAGCAAGCTGCTCAGAAAAGCATTTATCCAGATGTCAGCCATAAGAAGAGCCTTGTCAAGACATGGTACTCCAGGCTCATGCATACATATCCTCCTCGACAGTTTGGAAATGGCTTTGCAGAGGGAAGATCCGAACATGGGACCGCTCCAGTGTAAGTATGAGTTTGTGGTTTGTGTGCGATGTGACTTCTTGCTGTTGTCAGGTGTTTGATTAGCTGGGCTGTGCCGCTGAGCTCTGTCAGATGCAGCGCAGTGGGAGCAGAGGCTTCGGGTGATGAAGACTGCTTTGTGGAACGACGTGATCCCTGCCATGTGACGAGCAGAGCCAACACACACACATACACACACACACACACAGACTGGAGACTGCACACAGGCTGGTGGCACTGCAAACACATCTGTGAAAGGGTAAAAATGTTTTCAGACAGAGGAGAAGTTGGAACTTTTGCAACCTGACTAACTGTAACTATTACACTGATTCATTTTGTTTTTTTCTGCATGGGTACTGTAGTGCTTTCACCTTCTCAGCCAAAATACATATATTTAAAGGGACCATACTATTGTATAAACTTTTCTGTGATTTCTACAAAGTTGGGAACATGAGCAACACTGACGCATTGAACCCGCACAAACATAGCACATTTTAATGTCATTTACAGTATGGCAATGATGCCATTATCTCCTGGTTATGTACAAAATTGAACCCAGCTGTTGTATTAACTCTGAACAGTGATCTATATAACTGTAAGCACACTTTGTATAATGACATTTACTATCAGAATCCTTAGGTATTTCTATTTTAAAATGTAATTACTGACTTCTCTTGCTTTGCTTACAGACATTCCCCATGAATAATTAAAGACAATGACTTTAAACGGCCAAGTGCAATAGTTAAATAATTAATGTCCCTGCATATTATGATTATTTTATGCTTATTCAAATTTAAGTAAAGCGCTGTATGTAGGTGACTCAGATATTACATAGAGCGATAGCAATGCACACATATAAAGTGGAACAGCGTGAGTGAAAAAACACAGGTCGCTCATGGTTAATGCATAGTCCTCCCACCTCTTTAACACGACTAACTGTCACTCCCGGTTAGACCCCCCGGTCCCAAAGCAGAGCGCCCCCGCGTTACCACGTCCCCACTCTGGCCCCCGCCCCCCGCTTTGGACCCATCTGAACATTAACATCACATCAGCCTTATCACCACTTTGCCTCTTTCCAGGACAATAAGGAACTAAATAATTTTAATGTGAAAGGACAACACAAATGCTAGAGGAGGAAGGGCTTATATTTATTTATTTATATATTAGTGCATGTTTCTCCAAATGGAAAGAAATGCTTAGGCGATTATTTATAAAACGTGTCTGACTTAAAACTGCTAGGAATTATTTGGAACTTATTTGGTTTCTCATGGAATACTTTTGTTCTTCTTTTGCTTTCTTCTACTTTCCTGTTCTTTGGCATGATATGCTAAAGGAGAAACTATGCTTCCATACTTCCATAACAACAACAATGTTGGTTCATTCTATACAAAACTGCATATCATTGCTTTTTGTGATTGTTTTAGATTATACCAAAAAGAGTAGAAATAAGTTGTGTTATTTGTTGTAAATTATAGATCAGTATTCCCCATTACTCTGTACACAGCAGATTTTACTTATGTCTCATTGTAACTGGAGTGTCCGTAAAGACAATTCTACAAAGTAAATAGTTATGTTTATCTAAGTTTCTCTAATCTAAGTTCTGAATTGCACTTACTCTTCTGGGGCTTGGTGGATAGTCTGTGAGCTAGTGCAGAGAATAAAACATATTTGGGAAGGTTCAGCCCCATAGTGACAGTAAATGGGGCTTGTGGGAGTAGTTGTGGTGTTATCAGCAGGTGAACAGAGCTGGTGACTGCTGTTGGCTCGCATTTGTTCACAACAGTAAAGATCCTCACAGGGGAACTGTAACCTCAGCAAATGTACGCTATATGGCCAAAGACTGTTTTTGTCCTGCCATGCTGCTATTTTTTAACTTTTTTTTTTAAACTTAAACTTAAATTTACACTAGAAAATAAACTTACATACTTAATCTCTCTACAATTGGGGGAAGTCTGTAGGATCTGCTAAAAGTATGAATATTGAACCAAAAATATGGTTGGTCACTGTGACCTTGCAGTTTATGCAGTTAAATGGAGCACTGCAGCCACCAGTGAAAGTTTTATGGACAAATGCTACCAAGGTTCCAGGTTGTTTTTCCCCATCTTTATTTTACCAAACCAGTCAAAAAAAAAAGAAGAAAATATCAAACACTCAATAAATAAATGTAAATAAATGTATTTTAGTTGAGCACAAATATATAACTTTCTTTCAATCTATGACTTCACCACCAAACACCATTCCTTCAAACCTCATGTACCATTTTATCATGGCTGGTCTGAGGGTGCGCTACTGCCATGATGCACACTGGCAGTAGACTGGTCTGTCAATGCCGGCATTAAAAGCACCATTCACCAAATGAAATTACAGTGTGACAATGGACAATGAATGGTTTTTGAAGCAGTCTGTCTTTTCTGTACTGTTAATCCTTTAACAGCCACCTTTTCCCCCTCACCACCAACCCTCTCCCTAAGCTTTTTGCACACTCTCTCTACTCTCTGCCCCAATGCGATTGCAAAAAGGCACATCTTTCTTACCTCGCCACAAAGAAACAGGATTTGTCATCAACATTTTCACACTCTTTGGAGGAAGCCTGAAGGGGATAAAGAAAACACTGATTTGATGATAGCTGCTATTCGGTCACTTGAATTGAGTTATTGGAGGAGCAAGGTGACTAGCAGTTTTATATTGAAGGCTGATTTCCATACCAAAAGAGGAAGTCAAAGTGATTTCCACAGACTGCAGGTAGAAGCTGGTATGTGATTGGTTGACAGAGCAGGGGAATGTCAGGTCAGTCCAAGTCAGTGTGCATAAGAAGATCAGGGAGGACTTTCTGTAAGGAACTAGAGATGTGCTTATGTTGCCAGAAACATTCATAAATGTATTATTTAAAACATTTTACACATTTTGTAAAAGGTTTTTATGTATTTATTTATTTATTTATTTATTTTACATTTAATCGGGTAGCAGTGGGTTTCTCTTGAATGAATGTGAACATAAATGTTAATCTAAAAATATTCCCCATGTATATTAGCAGTCTTTTTTTCCCCAGTGCTGAATTGTCTGCACTTGACTTTGTGTCTTAGAAAAAACAAGTCAGTTGGCCATTTTTCAACCTCTACCCCACCGAAATCCCCAAGCTGCTGGGATATGCTTCAGCCACCCCAAATACATCTTATATCTTGCCATGCATAAGAAAATCAGAATACACGCTGAGCTATTATTTAGTAGTATAGGGTAGCATCTTTATCACAGGGAAAATGGGTAGAAATTAAGGTGTTTTTTTCCCCAATCAAATTATTCCCCATACAAACTGAAAAGCAAAACTGCATTTATCTCGAAGTAGTATCTCTAATACAAACATGCTATGGCATCCACATGCGATCATACAGCATTAATCACAGATGATAAATCGTGTGGGGATATTTGACGTCAACATCATCCATCACTGCGGCTTTTTTTTTTTCCTGCACTGTATTTTGTCAGTGGATGCCCTCATTAGTATGCTCCCTGTCCCTGTTGCATTGTTAACATCTGTTCTGTAGATGTCAGCCATAGCTTTACCAGTAAACAGGTAGAGTCACCACTGTTTAACCACCTCATTGTGACATGAGCGCTCCCCTTTCGTCTCTGTCCAGGGTCCTGAAAGCTTTGAATTGTGTGTGGGGCCCTGTTGCTTTGAAAAATGATCAAAGTGCCACGAGAGAGAGACAGAGACATCAATTTGTGTGAATCAAGCGTCCAATACACCGTGGGTCAGGGGAAGTTGTTATTTTGTGCTTCAAAGGGAAGAACTAATGAGGCAGAAGTCACTGTTCGGTAAGAGAGGTACTGCTGTGAGGTCAATTATTGTGACCTAAAACCTGGAGTAAACCAATTAGAGGCAGCGTCAGGATTTCAGACAGAAGATGAAGCAACTGTGAAACGCAACTTTCACATGTTGTTATTGTTTTTCTGTAAGGATAAATGTGTGGTCCATAAGATCCTAAAATTAAAAAAAATAAAAACTCTATCGGATCCTGTTCTATTATGTAAAGTAGATAATCTTCCAGAACTGTTTAGTCCCTCCCCCGGCTACTTCAGCAAAATCAAATTGTAGGATAACATTGACCAACACATGACCTCCCTCACATCTTATAACAGGGTCAAATAGTCCATTTAATTATTTAACATTTTCTTAATTTACAAAACCTCTGGACTACAGCTTTAAAGGCCGTGTGCTATACTTTTTGGGATATTTAGTAAGAATTTAGGCTACACATGACTTATTATCTTATATTTTGTTTTTCAATTCAGATCTTAAACCAGGACCTTGGTTTAGGATGTCCCTAGCTGGAGTGCCAGGTTGGAATGGGAAAACCTGGGAGTACTTGGAGTAAACCCACCCAAGCCATATACACTCAGATAACTGAGTAATATAATAATATAAGTAATGATCAGTATCCTAAACTTGTGTCTCCAAAATAATCTTAACTCCATCAACAGCAGAAAACAGCTGTGGAGTTAACAGGTGGCATTAATGAGCCATGATCCAGTCTCTTACACAGACCATCAGTTCAAACATGACAAGTCTGCTCCTGTCTAGCAACATCTCAACAACATAGTCAGAGGCGAGACAATTTAGTGGTGTAGTCTTCTAAACTGGGATAAATATTAGTCCTAAAGATGATAAATTTGACTCAGAAGTGCAGGAAAAATATTGTCAACTTTACATGTAAAGTATATGTTGTTCTCAGATCTTGGCAATGGAAATATGTTGTCATCCTTATTCTAGGTTGTCCAAGTTGGAATTCCATCCAACTTTTGAAGTTAACTGGAGTAAACCATTAATATATGTGCATCAACTAAAGCAGACTTTGCCAAACCAAAAACCGCATGTTGGAAAAATTGATAAAAAACAAATATGTAAATTTGTAGACTGGGCAAGCAAAATGAATTATAAAACTTAATAAGAAAAGATGTGGGAAACGAAGCTGCTTGTTGCAACTCATCAACTAAACAAATCATGGTGTAATCCCTGGGAAACTATGAGAAATAGTTACAAAATAAAATGCCTTTGGCTGCAGCCGGTGATTTTAATTTACTGAACCAAGAGCAAAACAAGATGTTTTGGGCCGAGTTGCCAAGCAGTTAATGGATTTTTGTCAAGTGCCCAACAAAAAATAGACACATTCTACTATTGCTTCAGAAAACTCATTTGCATTATCATTTTGATGGAGTATTTTTCTGCCTTTTGTGACACACTGCCATGTGCCAGGGCCTAAGTAATTAAATCACGTCCGTCATAGGCAGCACTTCTCTCAAGGACGTGCACAATACGCCCAGGTTCAGCAGGTGGTGGGTGCCATTTACTCAGATTTACTGCTGCTTAGGGCACAAGAGCAGAATCCTAAGTGCAGTTTTACTATTTAAGACCTGTTTAAGCCTAAATATGCAAATGTTCAGGGACACTAGAGTGGAGGTTCGGCATATGTTAACTGAGTCTGTGAATGTTATAGAGTTCTCAGAGTGAAATGAAGTTTACAGAGTAGTAACTTCAAATGTGGGTGAATCAATATGAACTGTGGAATTATTAAATATAAAATTCTAAGCAAATGCCCTCACAGTACTAAAAGATATTGATTTAATGTCAAGGCATAGACAAACTGTGGTGACACCCATTGCAAAATAATGAGTTAAATGTTGAGCAGTGGGAAGGGAAAAAAGCTGAAGAACATTTTGAGCTTAGTTTAACTCAGAATAACTTTCATTGTGAAAATGTGGCTGTGTGAGTACTGTACGTTCCACTGTTTTTGGCAATCTTAGCAAGATTATAATATACTTACAAAACATAATATTTGTGTCCAAGTATCATATACAATGGTATACACATAAAATAAGACAAAGGTATTGCAAAGATAGCTAATGATTTTCTAGTCCATCTATTGTCTCACAGCATGGAGATCCTGAGTTAAGTTCCAAGACTCTGCATGTTTTCCTCAGATGGGTTTTCTTTAAATCCTGACCATGATCCTCATCTGAGATCTTGCCATATTCCCATTTCCCTGATTTACAGTCTCAGTGTTTCCAAAATATTGCTGGATAAATACATTCACGCCACTTGCCACTTGTGCCTTCATTCACATGTCACACCCCACACCCAGGCTAAACCCATTTTAGCCCCTGCCCACAATCTGCCACCTCCCTGCCTCCCCTGACCCCTACTTTTGACACCTGTACATTTCATCACAACAACACCCCCACTCCATACAACGTTGATAGTCTCCATCCGGTCGCTCCTGGCAGGTCATTACCCGATCTAATTACTAGGCAGCCTGCCATAAGTCAACCGAGACTGGGAATAACCATTCAGATCCCCACACACACGCCCCTGAGAAAACAGTGCCATTCATTTTAATAAAGATGTCCCCTCCGGCTCACCGTAAGGAGGTGGAGGAAACAATGATACTGATAAAGACAGTAAACATAGAGGTGGGCTGCAGGTAGAGTCAGACCAGGTAGAGTCATACAAATATAATCCAACACTGACCAAAATGTAAAATAT